>JAACJT020001510.1:0-14838 GCA_009936485.2 Gymnarchus niloticus | reverse complement strand
ATGCTTCTGTATCTTTTGCCTGATGGCAGCAGTTGGAAGAGATCATGGGCTGGGTGTGAGGAGTCTTTTAGGATGTTGACCCTGACCAGGATAAATGGTTAACAGATCGGATGGATGGAACATTGCAAGTTCTAGTTGTATGATTCCAAGTATTTTTTATTTTTTTTTAATGCTTATGCTTTTACATGTTAACAAAAAATAGACATGAATTATGTATGTGCATGTTATGCATTTTTGATAGTGATGACAGGTTACTTTTATGTGGATTATCTATTTGCCTGCGTCTGTTTTCTTTGTAAGCAAACAGGATATTTGCTTAGGTCTGACAGTTGTTCCTTACATGGAAGCAAATTCAACTTTGCCCTCCTGCTGACTGCAGCTGCACAGAAGCCCAGACAGGACTGGGCAGACTTGCTCCACACTGCCATCTCTTGGGAAGATTCAGAATTACACCTCTACTGCAAAGTGATGCCGCGTGACGGGGTGTTGTGACTTAGCCGCAGGTCGTTGAGGCAGATTTGGGTGTCATTTGTAGCACCAGACTGTCACTGGTGAGCGATGGCTTAGGCCTGTCAGTGTCACCACAACTGGAATACTAATCAAACAACCATCCCCCTGTGGTTGCTGATTAATGCTTCCTCTGTGAGGGAGAAGTACAGTAACCTTGTGCCGAATCAAATAAATGAAGCAAACGTCAGAGAGTATTAAGAACTCCCATCCAGTCAAACTCTCCTCTCAAAGCAGTAACCAACGCATTAAAAACAGCTTGTGTTTTACCTCAGGGCCTATAAACTGGGCCTGATGTACACCAGGTTGTCTGGACGTGCCATGTCTTCTTAATGCCCCCGTCTGTTTGAGCAGGCTTGTGTGACATCAGCGAGGGATCCACTACTTCGGAGGATCGATGCAAGTCTCCTACTTCAGGTAAACTTTCTGTTTTTAATCATATACAAGTTTTATTTATTTATTTTTTAATCACATTATGCACTCGCTTGCCTGTAACTGTGACCATACAAGGTGGACCCCAGTGTGATAAAGGTACGGGCACATCAATAGGTAACTAGGAGGCTTGTCACTGGCCTGCAATCGTTCCCATGTTAACGCTAACACTAATTCTTTAGCCCCAGCTCACGATGCAGCAGGTCAAGTTGAATTTAAAACTTCAAGAAAGATCGTGAATCATCTGAGGCTGGGCCATAACTCGGCAGTGACCTCAGATATGATAAACGTGTTGGGGTACGGTCAGACGACTGTGAACTGGGCTTCTCTTTTAACAACTGGGGTGCCTTGTCAGTTTTGTGGCTGTTCATTTCAGCGTGGGTAGTAAGGAGAGCCATCGCTCCGGAGGAAGATAAGATCATTCCCTGCGCATACTGAGTCGTGCCAACTGTACCATTACCTCTGTGTCTGTAATTTAATGTGTGGGGGGGACCCTTCTGCTGTGGAAGGATCGCCCTCTAGGGGGCATTGTTTTTTTTCTTTCCCACTTCTCACAGCAGAAACAGGGATTATCCTTGACCTTTATGGTATGTTTGTGTGCATTGTGGGTAAGGACAGGGTTTACGGTGATGTTTTGCAGCAATCGCCGTAACATGTAAATAACAGCTGCTGTCTTTTCATTCAGAGAAGCAGATCGTTGTTCCTTTGCCGTAACACATCAGGTTAAGGACATTTTGTAGATTCAGTTAAAATCAACTTCAGCAGCCATTCCTGCGAGTGCAGTAGTAGTAATTTCACACTGGTTTCAGTAACACGTGTAACTGTTTGACTACGGCAGTTGCTTCTCACAGCATCATTTTGGCAGAGGTAATATGCACTATATAAGCAAAGTACATTCTTATAAAATCTAAAAGTGATAGCGGATGAACATTAACAGAGTAACAGACAGCAAAGCCATTCCAGAAGTCCAGTTCCAGGTGTTACCACAAACTCAGTGTGAAATGAGCTCCTCTTTCTTCGCTATGATGCTGGAGTACGACGAAAACGGGTGTCACCTGGGTTGTCCTGGCCGGGTTCGCTATCTCAGCACACCACACTCAGCGCGTATTAGCTGGGGTTATGTATAATATACATGAAAGCCGCACATGTGAGTAATACGGTTTAAAGTTATGCATGGTTAATTAAGGACAGACCAAGAGTGACACAGTCCTGAGGTTAATTCAAACCAGATTGTTGTTTTTTTTTTTTTTTGTTTTTTTTTTAAAATCCCAGAAAAATGATGTTCGGAGCTTTTTTTTAACTCATTTTGTTTCCAGCATTTTGTTTGAATTGGCTTGACATGTTTTTGTTTTTTGTTGTTTTTTTTTTTTTTTAACTTTTCTCCAGCGAAGTCCTTAAGCAGAAAGTTTTCCAAGACAATAGCCAATGACCTAGGTATTGTATGACCACAGTTCCACGGCATTTCACTTCTTACTAATTTACAGGCTTCCTTTTGTGCGCACTAACGAAGTAGGCCCTAATTAATCTGGGTGTACACTTGCTGCTTGATGCCTCTTGATCCGTGTTGTGATGAAAGGCGTGGTGAGCCACAAGCTTCCTCTGGCCATCCGGTGCATTGTGTGCCCAAATCTGGGGTACTAATGCTGCCAATCAGGGCAGATGGGGGTTAACTCTCAGCTGATGTGATTTTTCTTTCCTGCACTCACCTCTGGGTTCATATCTGTCGCACACGGGCATCTGGAGAGATGGCTCAGGTCTGTGAAAGCGGTCGGGTTGTGTTCTTCGGCCAGAGAGTGTTCTGGCCTGGCGTGTTGTTCAATTTTCCACCGCTCTTTAGACGACGTTCCGTCTGTGAACGAATTTCGACCAGGTCCCGTTTCCCTTAAAACGACTACCTCCTGGTGCCATATTGGCTGTGTTTTTGGAGAAAAGTTCAGCCAGAATTCACTGCTACCGGTCTGCCACGACGCCCTCATAAGCCCTGGAGACTGCAAACTCCACATTGGATATTGTGGGTTGTGGCTGCGGTCGTCTCCTTTAGTTCTCGCCACTCTCTGCTGTGTCTTTGATGTACGCGTCGTCTCAGATGAGGACGGCAGAGGTCAGACAAACACGGCCACGCGACCACGCGGCTACGCAGTACAGCCGCCACTTAGACAGAGCTACACAGCAAAGCGGCTATTTCATTTCCCAGCACAGGCAGCATATCCCCGCTAGCTGCAATTGCAGTTCCCCGGGAAATTACCGTTACAGCAAGCTCACCGGTCCAGCCTGTTGGAGCTGCCCTCATAGGGACAAGACGCAGTTACCGTTATCTTGCCACACACACATTTGCCCTGCTACTTCACACAGTTGCTGCCAGCCTTGTAGCGTATTCCTCTCATGAAATGAGGTAAACCATTATTTTTTGGCCTCCCCCCGAATCATTTTGAGAATCTGATGGCCCTGCTTATGTATTTCTGGCCTGTAGTCTGAGTCTCGATGCTGCGAATCCCAGAGGACCTTGTTACTAGAACCTTACTATCAAGTCCAACCATCATCTGCGAAAAACCCATCCTTCACAAGGGCCTCCGGCAAGAATGAGCTGAGAGGGATGATTTATACCTGAGAAATGTATAATAAAGTTAGAAACTCTATTAACCTCCCATTTGAATTGGATTACAGGTCTGGGAAACCTCACTCGCCCTCACCAGTCACATGCAGGAGGTATAACGTGTTTCTCCGCTGTGTATCTCATCTGGGCTGGAACTGCATGCACCTTCTGAAAGAGGCGAGGGAATGGGTCCCATAGCTCTTACGGTCCCGTATATTGTGAGAGAATGGAGCGGAGTACACAGCCACAGGTCAGCCGTGGGGCGAATGAAACAAAATCCTTGAGGACCGCTAGGATAGAGCGAGACTCTGGGCCACAGTGCTCAATGACACCCTCTGCTGTAGGAAAAAAAAAATTTTAAATGAGGAAATGCATATTTTGCCTTGTGCATGAGAGGCAAATGTTTTAGGGTTAAAAATTAAAGCAGGCCCACACTGCCTCTCCAAGTATTGTAGAAAATCAACACAGGCTGACGTTGCCAAATCGGAATCAGGGAGTACGAATCAAAATGTGTACATTTGGCATCTGAGTGGCTGCTTGGCTTGTTGAAGTCCAGCTTTTCCTAACTGCACCTTTACTTTACTTCCTTAAAAGTGCTGACATCAAACCATCAGCAATTCTACAATGGCGGAGGTAGAGGAGGTAAGGCTTGTCTGAAATTCCACATCAAAGATGCCATCCACACAGTAAAATGGTGGCAGGGTATCAACATGAAGTACCAAAACAAACCAAAAATAAACCGTTTTGTTCTAGCATTTTAGTAGTCGTGCTGTTGGTTATCATCAGTTCTTTGGCACTGACTGACCAGTTGAGACAGAACAAAACAAAAAAGCCATTTAAAAAAAAAAAAAAAATGCCATTGCATGCTACATACGTCACACGTTTCACACCTGTCACGTTGTGCGATGTGATTGTAGCAATTGTTTACTGGCTTCAACAATTGCCACACCCACCCCCACTTGTGCCTTCCTAGTCACATGACTGACATTTTGTCTGTTCGTACAACTCCACGTGGCTATATTTGTGATCGCACCGTATCCGTCTCTTTCTGTGTCAGTCTGTGGACTGTTCGTCCTGTATTCAGCAATACATGGGGGTAGGGATTGCAAGTTTCACTTCTCCCTGTAGTACTAGTCTTCCCTTATTCCTTTAATCGATTTCCACCTTAAAATAATCCAGATTTAAACCATTTTAACAGAGCTGGAGTGAACTTAAAAGTGACTACTAGAATAGGAAAGAGTCTCCAGAATGTTCAGAGGGAAGGGATTTAACCATGAGGGGTGGGCCAATGCCTTCAGACACAGACAGGTTTGTGCTGGAGGACTGCCGTAACCAGGACCATATTCACATCGAGGGTCATCGGTATTACAGTATTATATTAAAGGTCTGTCTCTCTCTATCTGTACTTTTTTTTTTTTTTTTTCCCCCTACTGGACTATGACTCCAAACTTGCTGTCTGGCCTGAATGATTAAACTTGTTTTGGATTATGAGAGAGAATTACCCATGAAGCTCCTGAAAATGAGGCGTGTATTTTTTTTTTTTAAGTTTTATTTATCTTTTATTTATTTCATTTTTTTTTTTTTTTGGCATCACCTTGCAAGGCTACAACTTGTTTGCATTTTCCTTGCGACCGTCTCATTCGGCCCAGGGTGCCGCATGTTGACAGCAGCGCTAAGGCGGAAACACGTCCGGTGAAGCTTCGCAGTGTAGCCCATGAGCCTCCCCCCAACTTCTTCAGCTGTATCTCCTTGCCTCCTCCCCCTGTGTGGTGCATGCTCTTTAGCATGGGTGTTCTGGATGACTGTTCTGTGCGGTACGGGTTTTTTCCAGGCCATCATAGCTATATGGTATCCTTCTTCCCCCGGTGCTGTTTTTCCATGACTGTCCGTTCAGCATGCTGTCCCTCTGAGTTGCAGCGGAGTGAAAGGGGTCGGATCCCGACCCACACCCTGTCCTGTCTGTCATTCCTGACGCATTGCATGCCGTGTGTGCAACCTGAGAAATGCTTTTGTAAAGAAGGGATTGTTTTCTTTTTTCCAGCAAAGATGTCACGGAAATTAAGCTTGCCTACTGAGCTAAAGCCAGACTTGGGTAAGCCTTAACTTCGTGTTTGCACTCCTAGTTCATTTATTTGTTTTGAGGGGTGGGGGTGGGGGGGTGGGGGCTGTATTTCCATCGATGCATCTATCAGATCTTGCGACCTCATGCAGTCTTGCTGCATAGTGTCCTAGTGGATTAACAGCAGGGCAGACATTCAGAAACCTGGGTCCTGACCACAGACCCATGAGGCTGGTGAGCGTGTGCAGAGAGTGTGGCCTCTCAGGAGCGTCATGTGGTGTTTGCGATCCAAGCAGCGTTGAAGCAGCGCCGCCAGTGGTCCTTTACCCACAGGAGCTATGATTGCCCCAAGGGGGAGGGGGCGGAGCCAGGAGACGCATCATCATATGAGTCGGCCCTCTGGCCTTGCCCCGCCTTCAGTGCCAGTGAGTAGGCATGTCCAAGGATAATGACTGGGCTGGTTTGATCTAACCCTGCATTAATCCCTCTGCACTGATGTGCAAATGTAAACATTTCTCGTCAGGCACTTCCCATCCGTTTCGATTACCCGGGTTTTGGGGTTGGTCGGTTGCAGTAGTCGAGTTCTCCTTAAAGGTTCTAGTTGTGGTCAGAGAAGAAGAACGCTGTGTTTTCCTCCTGCACGTGTCAGCTGCTCTAGGTGGATATCTGGGTTCTCGCTCCTGTTCCTGCGTTTGTTCATTGCAGAATATTCAGGTTGTAGCTCATATCCATCCCACACAAGCTTCCCCGGAATACCAGGGCTGCCCTGATGTGGTTTGTGTGCGCATTTAAGTCATGACCGTTCTCGAAAGAGCTGGTTTGTGATGTTTTTATGAAGGCGAAATAGCCTACCTTGAAACGCTTAAATCGCTATCAAATCCTAGCATGTGGTTTGGTGAAGAGCGAGAGCCGTAAATGGTGTGTGTGTGTAAGCCGGTGCTAGTCTCAGCGGGGCATGGACCCTCCATGCGTATGAACTCGTCCAGCTTTTCAAGATGGCCACGCGACTCTCACGGGCTCATGACCGATGGCAAGCATGCAGCAACTTCCACCTGCGATCCTCATTCTCGCCGCTTCGCATTTACTTGCACTCCGCATCCCAGTGCGCCCTGCTGTCAAATGCTGTGACGTCAACGCTGACTCCATCAAGATGCACATATGATGGGTTTGCAATATATGGTCGGGATGCTGGCTTGCCTTGTACAAGCCCAAATCAGAAAAAGTTCGGACAGCACGGAAAATGCAAATAAAAAAACGCAGTGATTCTTAAATTGACTTTTATTTCATTGCAGACAGTATGAACCGGCGATATTTCATGTTTTGTCTCCTCAGCCTCATTTCATTTGTCAATATACATCCATTCCTGCATTTCAGGCCTGCAACACATTCCAAAAAAAGTTGGGATGGCTGCAAAGCGCCCATCGGTGTCCCGTAAATTTAAGAGTCGCCGCGTTTTTTTAAATTGCATTTTCCATACGTCCCAACTTTTTCTGATTTGGAATTGTAACTTGCAGTATCTCTCTACTAAAGGATAAATATGGTAAAATGTTGTTTGAATGATAATTTGTGTAACATTGGTTCTGGCCAAATCCAGAACCAGAAAATGACATTGAAAGTTCACGTTTAGTCTGTGTGCCCAGTAATGGGCTTTTGCTCTTTTTCGGATGGATGCTGTACCTCCTCCTTTTCCTTCCACTGTCCTCCTCTCTGTTTGTCCCCCGCGGGGCACCATCCCACCAGATGCCCGAGACCCATCGTTCAGCCGCTCACGCAGCTCCAGCGTGACCAGCATTGACAAAGAGGCACGCGAGGCCATCACGGCACTGCACTTCGCTGAGACATTTGCCCGCAAGGCGGAGGCTGTGGCCACGCCCAGCCTGTGGGTGGGGACCTCTCTGGGCACAGTACTGGCCGTGGCGCTCAGTCTGCCTCCACCTGGTGAGCAGAGGCTGCTGCAGCCTGTCATCGTGTCACCAAGTGGTAAGTTATGCACCGTGGGGGGCAGAGATTAATTAGTCCACCGACACTTTTTATCCAATAGTTCTCCCTCTGCCCCACGGGTTCTCCAGGCACACTGATCAGACTGAAGGGAAGCCTTCTAAGGATGGCGTTCTTGGACAGCACCGGTGCCATCATGCCCCCGGCCCACGAGCTCTGGTACGAGCCCAACGCCCCCGACGACCGGGACGAGCGGGAGAAGACACGGAAGCGGCGGCCAGTGTCGGTGTCGCCCTCAGCATCCCAGGAGCTGAACGAGAGCCATTATGCCGTGGTGTGCTCAGAAAAGCAAGCCAAGGTGCTGGCCCTGCCATCACAGGCCTGCGTCTTCAAGCACAACATCACGGAGGCATCGTTCGTGCTGCGCAGCGATGTCGTGCAGATGAGCAGCGGTGCGTGCGTGGTCTGTTTCTGTGCCAACGGCCACATCATGGCCCTCAGGTGAGGCTTCCGGTGGAACTCGGCAATGCTTGGCCGAGACGTCTTTGTGTAGAATCGCTGTAAGATGGTTCTGTCTGGTCCTTCATCTGCACATCAACTCAAAGTATAGGAAATGAACTCCTTTAACAAATTTAATAGCTCAAATGCTAAGAAAGATATATTTTTGAGGTAACTTCAGGTCACCTCCAGCTTTCGTGTAATCCCATGTTCTGACTTAAAAGAAAAGTTCTGATTCCAAGGGAAAGTCAAACCCGTTTTGTCCTTGAGAGCCACAGCAGCGGCAGACGAAGCCAATCAGGCGCACGCATGACTTCTGACCTCTGTGGGCACCAGCACACATGAAGCTGTCAGTGTCGCTCTGCTGTGCTGCCAAACTGGCCCCCTTTATCTCTCCTCCACACTGCCATGCCAGGTGGAAGCTCGTCCTCCGTACATAGCTTCAGTCAATCTGCCGAAGAGCAGCCTGCATTGTTTCTGTGCTGCCACAGGTGGAAATGGCAGAGCCAGGAGCACGGTATGTCTGTGCTCAGGTTGGTGTATCAAGGCTGATGCCTGCCTCCCCCATCTCTTTACAGTTTACCTGGCCTAAGACCACTTCTAGATGTGAATTACCTGCCCCTGACTGATATGAGGATTGCTAGAACGTTCTGTTTCAGCAACAACGGGCAGGCTATGTATCTGACCTCACCCACCGAGATCCAGAGGATTACTTACAGCCAGGATACCTGCGAGACCCTACAGGTGAGAGGGCGGGGCCCAGTTTCCAGACACGTGCCATTGGCTGAAGGGCTCCGGGGAGATAAACTGCGCTGTTTATTCTGGTAGACGGTCAACCGTTTATTTGCCTACTGTGCTCATGGGTACGCTCTGTTAAGACTCTTTTCCTGAAACTGGATACTTCAGACATATCTACCTTAGGTGATGAGGAGAATCTGTGTAATGTAAGCGAGCAGGTGACGGGCACTCATCCCCGCTGTTATAGCAGGACACCGACGGGCATTGCTTTTGCAGTGGTGACATGTTTCCATGTAGCGTTGTGTGTGTGTGTGTGTGTGTGTGTGTGTGTGTGTGTGTGAGATGCAGGAGCTGCTTGGGGAGCTCTTTACACCAGTGGAAACCCCGGAAGCTCCAAACAGAGGATTCTTCAAGGGCCTCTTTGGAGGCGGAGCACAGTCTCTGGACAGGGAGGAGCTTTGTAAGTACCCCAGTACTGCTGTTTCATTGTGGCATACCTCCCACCCACCATATACACCTGTACTCAACTCTAGCCTGTTTCACCTTCACTGACGACAACAAAACACGGCAAGACAAATACGGCAACGAGAGGAAAATTCGAGGGGAGGGACTGCTGCTGAGACGCCCATGCTGCACACAGTGGGCTGGCTGGTATTACGCTCTCGGTATCCTGGGTCTGTATGATATGGTGCCCACATGGACTGAAGCGTATGACGTGTATCGGACCTGAGATACGCGCTGAAGGTCAAATGTCCTCGGCTACTTGGAACGTGTTCATGGAGGGGGGCGCAGATGGTCTCCTCTTTATGAGTCAGACTCAGCTGTACTCCTATGAATTTATTCTGAACTGCATGGATGACGTAGATGGTCATGTGACCGCCCGACTCACCTGCACCAAAGACGCGTATCATGGACATGTTGGTCACACGACACCCGGGGTGACAAAGCTTTGCCTCCTTTGCAGTCGGGGAATCGGTGGCCGGGAAGGCCTCGCGGAGCCTGGCCCAGCACATTCCGGGGCCCGGCGGCATCGAGGGCATGAAGGGGGCGGCGTCAGGCGTGGTGGGCGACCTGGCCCGCGCTCGCATAGCACTGGACGAGAGAGGGCAGAAACTGGGCGAACTGGAGGAGAGGACGGCAGCCATGATGGCGAGCGCTGAATCCTTCTCCAAACATGCCCACGATGTAAGACTCCTGCCTGTGTCACATCAGCCAGTATCAGGCTTCCCAGGGATAGGAAGTGTTGACATACATAGCTAGCAGGTGTCAGTCAGTACTTCCATTGTCAGTGGTTATCGGCCGGTAATCAAATTGCTTGTGACTATAGTTAGTAGTTTCATAGATTTGGGGCTAGTCAGTACCTTGTGTCAGTGGGTAGTCTGCTGCATGATCTGTAAATGTCAGCCATCGTGTCGCATTCCCTGGGGTTTTTAAGTAAACATTTCTCTGTTTACTTCTCCCAGATGATGCTGAAATGCAAAGACAAGAAATGGTACCAGTTCTGATCGGTCCAGGGGGTAGCTGAGGGACTTTGTGCTGATGTGCACAGTGCCACCTGGAGGCCACCAGCCACCCACCTTCCTCTCTCAGTTCTGCTGGACAGTGGAGACAGGCCCCAGAGGACCACTGGAGCTTAATAATGATACTCGACCGCCTCAGCTGTGGGCGGAAAATTATTCAAAATAGGGGGGGGGGGAATCACCTTGATGTTGTCTTCTTTTTTTTTGTTTGTGGTTTCTTTTTTTTCCTTTTTTTGTTACCCCCGCACCTACCAATGCGTCCAAGGGTGTAAGTCGTTCTCGGGCCAGGAGAGTGGGGACCAACAGACTCCTCAGGGTCACCGTCCTGTGCCGGGTGGTGTCCAATGTTCCATTTTCTAACGCCAACTGTCCCCCGCTGACATCTCTGTTCCCACTCTCATGCTCGGTGGCCCCAACAAGGTAAATAAGACAAAGCTGCGACAAGAAAGCTGAAAAATAAACAGAAATGTATAACTATAAATAACCAACTCTGTATTCACATCTGACTGTCATATGCAAAACAAGAGGATAAGCCAACACTGAAGGGCAGAGCCTTCTATCCTTGGAGTTTCACATTACTGTATCCCAGGTATCCACAGGAAACCGTGACCTTCAGCCATGGATTCCCAAAGGGTCAAAACAGGCTGCTTCTTCAGTCTTGCCACACTATAACATTGAAATCTGTTGGTTTTCCCTGCTCTTTCTGATTTGATTTTGTTTTTCTCTAACTCTTTGTCGGTTTGGTGTATGTCTTAAGGCCAATGTGTCTGTACTTTGTCTGTTCACTTGTTTTTTTGTTTTGTTTTTATTTGTTGTATTGCAAGTATTTTGTGGTAAATAACATGTATTTTAATTATTCACATAGAAGAGCAGGCATTGAAAGGCAATTCAGACCCTTCTCATGTGTCATAGTAGAATTTTATGTCCAAGGTTGATAAATACTTCTGCGTCATGGCAGGAGGTTGTGTACGTGACTTGAAGTGGGCTTGATAACTGCTTTTTCCATCTTTTGCAGATTGACCATTCACTGTAGTTCAGCCTCAAACTACAGTTGACAAAAGCATTAAGCACTCGCAGTTTATTTTCATGCAGATAGATTTTCATTTTGCTTCTGGGATAGAAGTACTTGTATTTAAAAAAAAAAAAAAAAAAAATTTAATTTTGTTAAAAGCCGCTTATGTATTTTCAGTGTTTTTTTTCCCCTACTTCTTTAAAAAGCTGGATGTACTTAGGGGGGCTGAGATGGAAAAGTGGATGGAAGAACTGTACGAATTTCTGGTCATTTGTGGCTGTATAGAGAAAAGCCAGCTTTCCGAGGGACATGGAGCTCATTGTCTGTCTCCTCTGAGGTCCTGAAGGCAGGTCACAGGAATGACGGGGAAAGACGTTGGGTGTGTTAGCAAAAAAATAAATGCTTTGACCAGGACCTAGCCTGAGGAAGGGTGTGGACTTGCTGGAAATGCATATAGAGTGCTGCCTATTTAGTAACACGGGTGGCTCTAAACGTGAACTCAAGCAGTCTGGAGGAGGATGAGACGATCCAGTATAAAATATTTAGCTCCATAATTTGCAAGGAGTGTGTGTATGTGTTTTATAAATCTTCCTTGTTTTTGTAAGCCACTGCTCCCGGAGCTTCTGTCCCTTTCGAGTAATCACAGACACGTTCCTGTAGACAGAAGGATGTAGACTCCCTCATCTCTGTCCTCCAGCCCAGAAAACGACATGGTGGCGGTCGGTCTTATCCTCTTGGTTGGCATTCCAGGAATCTTCTGATGAAGAGATTCTCCTGGCTTGGTTGTCATGCGTATTACTAATCTTGACAGACAAGTGTGTCCGACTGCGTACTGTGTGCGCAGCTACATATGGGTATGCTCACATGTAGTTCCATGAACACGGTAACATATTTAAAACCTTGTGTGGCACTGTATAATTCTGTATTGGTGTTCTCCGTCTGGGTCTTTCTGGGTTTATTTTATAGAGTGTAAAAAGCTACTATTACTGTCACGTAGGAGAATGTCTAGTAGTATGTTTTTCCTTCTTTACTGAGGGGACAAAGCTTTTTTTTTTTTTTTTTCCTCGAGATTTTCTGCCAATTTTTTACATCCTGATGTAAATAATGAGACAGCTGGAGGCAAATCTGAAAGTGCAGATTTGACAATGTGACGAGAAATGTCAGTCGCCATATTCGTTTGTGACGCCAAAGATTTCGTTGTTTTTTGTTTGTTTGTTTGTTTGTTTTTTAAACCCCTAACTCCTGTGCGGATTTAGCGCTAAGGAAACCGAAAGGTGCCCCCCCCCCAGAGTTCAAGCAGGTCGGAGCAAAAGCCAGGGATTAAAATGCCATTAGTCAAAGATGATTGTGTTTGCTGTGCAGCCTCAACGGCATGTAGAGCATACGTCGCGAGTCATTTACGTGATCCATCAAGTTGTATCTCGCTGTCTAATTTATGTTTATATGCGTGCTGATCTGAGGCATGGTGGGTAGCGGTAATTATTTCAAGGCCATATTTTTGTATAGTTCCCGCTCTTGTGTGTCTTGGTATCAGCGTACTGCACAGGTGTTTTACCATGCTTTTACCGCGGTCTCTTTACAGCACGGAAATAAGGACCAGCGTATTAAAGGAACAAATTCTCAATGAATTAATAAATACATGAACAGTACTGAGGAGCGGCTACACTTTCAGATTTGTTTCCAAGATTGTTTATTGATAATCTGTTATTTGTACATTTGGAAAAGCCTATACTTTTGATTTGAATAAATTTGATAAGTTAATTTATTCTAATTTAAGAAAAAATAGTCTACATTTACAAATATTTATCATTAAATGCGTGCATAAAGGGCGTGTATATTGTCCATAATTAAAAATAAAAGAATAATTCATGTTTCTGGTGAGAAAATGTAAGGTATTTGTATGTCGGACCGACTGGTGAGCCTGTAAAGGCGGATTCTGTTCTGTCCACAATTGAGATGTGCTCCGAGTATTACTGGTACCGGGGAGTCCCGGTAGTCGGCGGCTCCTTGCGGGGCTCAGCGGCCACAGACCCGCTGATTTCTTGCACAATAGCGGACGCATGATATTCAGTGTTTACTAACAAAATGCCGTTTGAGCCCGTCATTATTCTTCTCAGCTCGCTTTCCTCGACAAATACACTTCTTCAGGTAAATCCGACGCCCTCTATCATTTTTAGCGTTTTTTTTTGTTGTTGTTGTATGCTGTGTACGGATTGTCGTGCGGATGTTGGTAACTAGTTACTACTGTACCTTCCCAGAAAAAGTGAGGAAAAATATCACATCGATGACTGAGGTGCCCTTAGTTCCCTTCTCGTCTCCCTTTTTCTGAAGGTGAATTTCTCACTCGAGTATCCAATATTCTCCCCATAAGAATCCACTTTAACATACTTGGGAAAGTTTGTCTATTTTTCGCCATATTCTGTCTTGGAAAAATGAGTTATCAGTGGGTTGCAGTATTTTCTCATTGTAGCCAATTTTCTTGTACAGTTTTATGCAAATTTCACATGGATGTTTATGACTATGAATCTGCTGCCACAAACAAATTAGAAATTCTGTAGATAGAGATTACTGTGCAATGGGAAATAAATATGATGAAAAGGAAATCCCGGCGTTCGTGTGTTTTTTTTTTTTTTTTTTCTCTTTGTAAGAGAATGCATGTTTTAGGTAACGCAGTATTCACAGGTTATTTAATTATCACAGGTCTAGCGATGACATGTACCAGTTGAACCGTGAAAAGGCCTGAAGGTTATTGTATGGATTTAATCAAGCAAAACGTTAATTGCTTCAGTGGCTTCAGGTAAATGCACATTGCATAAATATTGCAAACACTATGAAACTGTAAATGCCCTGCCATGCATTCGTCTTCCACAACCGCTTATCCGGTGTAGCTTTGCAATGAGCTTGGATCCTATCCCAAGAGGTATAGGGCGCAAAGCGGGGCACACTCCAGACACTCACCTAGCCTGACCATCACTGGATACACTTAAACTCTCTATATAACCGTGAGGGGAAACCGACAGAGTCGGGACGACATGTAAACTCAACACATAGTGCCGGAGCGATAACAGAACGCACAGCACTTCAGGTGTGAGGCGACAGTGCTTCCCAGTGACACCTCAGTAACTGCCAAGAATGGTAACAGACGTGGTCTTTTTCGGTTTAACGGGTGTAATTTACATTGTAATCATTAGATGGCGCGTTAAAAACTGAACCGCTTTGCCTCTTCTCTATTTGTGGTAATATCGCCACAGCGTGCACACACAAAGGACTGCTAACCCCCCTATGGGGGGGGGGGGGTGACTCCTGCCATTATTAAGACGCACATTCGGAACGGGGACGTGCAGGCGGAACATTCATATTCGCATTCGGCATGAAGGTATGAAGATCCGCTTTCGGAAGGTTCGCATTTGTATACCGGGTAGCTGTAGATACTGAAGGCAGCCCAAAATTCATTGCGCGCGTAAATACAGGAGAGTAGAAACTATGAGTACACACCCGCCCACTCGACCCCACCGCTCCTACCAACAACCACAAAACCAAA
>JAACJT020001509.1:0-14838 GCA_009936485.2 Gymnarchus niloticus | reverse complement strand
AGTGAAGCTCAAACGAGAAAACATACAAGAAAATCCTAAGCTACCCCCCGCGACGAGCGGGAGGGGGTCAGGGATGACCATGTTTTCTGTGCTCCCTCACACACGCCATGCAGCCACAGCTGGTCTGTGTAGCAGGTCCAAATGCCACTGGAGATCACCCAGGATAGCAACAGCATCTGCCCATCCAACGCTGGGCTGCTCATTAGCGTGCCCGCCTCTGTGTTTGTAGGGTGGGGTTCTGGGGCAGGCATCTTGGAGGAAAATCATCATGAAAATTGCTGCATAATATTCCATGCTTTGGAGTTAATAATGCATCCCATATATGAACAGCAGCCTCATGAGATCAGTGTTACTGGCCCAGATTTGATCTTCCCAGCATGCTATACTTCATGTTGTGAGTGTAACCCTGCCCCCCCCCCAGCCTGGATGATAATAGGATCCATACAGCAGTCTTACCGACGGACAAGTTCACCTTGTACCAACCCTGGCCGTCTCAGCACAGCAAACAGCGAGGCCAGAGTTGTCCTAGGGAAGTCAGTCCCTTGGTTATAGAGCTCGGAGTCAGTCAGACCAAAGGTTTTGCACCTCCCCCATCCCCAGAGAGAGCTGGAAACAGGAGAAATGGCCTCGATCTGAATAAGTTGACTAGACCGGTGAAGTCACCTGTTACATCCGAGTTTTTCTCTGACATCCAGTCATCACTTCCGAACCCCTCCTGTCGGTCCTGGCTGTCAGCGCTGTGATTTTGGTCTGTGAGCTCCATACCAACTAGTGTGAACAGTTAGTGATTTTGACCTGTGAACTCCACTCCACCTGTTAACACTAAGAGTCTAAGAGTTTGGCATCTATAATCTTCAGCTACAAGTCAATATTCAAACACATCTGCAAGCAGCACATAAAATTCAGATTTTAGTAGTTTTGTGATGTCTTTCCACAAGAGGAAATCTGTGCACAGTTAAGTTCAGGTCACAAAAAGTGTAATACTAAAGCAGGTTTGAGGTTACACAGCTAGGGTTGCAATCCAGTCTGTATAACATGCAATCGTCCCATATTGAAAGATAAAATGCTATGTCCCATATTGAAGCAATATTAAACCACGTGATTTGTCCCACTCACACAAATTTTTTGTGACCACTGTGTCTTGGGAATTTAACAATTGGGACTGACGCTGATGCGGGTGGTATTTCTTCAGATTAAGAGTGGCAACCCTAGACACAGGTGAAGAATTAGGAATATTCAGCTACCGTATGTTATATCACAGAACTACATTCAATCATTCATTTGTTGAGTGTCGGTTTAAAAATACAACTGTGCCCCTCATGTGGGTGGCTCTGAAGTTGAGAGCATTTGATGTTTATCTGTTTCGACAGTCAGGGGAGGGGCACTTGTCAGACACCCAGCAATAAATATCTGTATCTGATTTAACGTCTTATCTAACCTGGCAGGGAATCAGGCCAAATCTGAAGGGAAGGCAACGCCGCCAGCATGATCTCAGGCTAGCTGAAGCTGCTCCCAGACCTTCGGGATGTTATTTCTCAAGTTCTTACAATTCATACACCATTCACATGCTAAGTAGTGCTAGTCCTGTAAGGCCACTGGCTAGTTAACAGGCACATCACGAGCCATCTATCAACATGGTGCACTTCCTTGAAAGCCCCATTTCAGGTTAGCTTCCCTGGCTAGTGTCTGGAGTTCAAGTTTGGGCCAGTTTTTTCCAGGGGCTTCTGTCTTTTAGCATTATTGATCAATTTTTCAGAGTCCTTAATATCAAGCATACTGCTTGACCTTCATTCCATGGCCCTGGGGTGCAGTTTGGGCGTTCCCTGCCCACTGAGTGATACCCTCTGACAATAAGAGAGCCTACCACCAGTGCCGGCAATTGGAATGCCTGGACCCCAAAATAAGGTGAAGTGTTTTAGCTCCTGGTTTGTAATGCAGAATATCTACAGCGTGGAACATAAGGATGTTTATGGATGAAAACTGCTTGACCCACCTCTCCATGTGAAAACATTTTCACACTTATCGTGTGTCTTTCCGTTTTTCTTCACCTTATGCAAAAAATTAGATGCTAAATTAGTTTCCATCTCTGTATCCAATTACTCTAAATTAAGCATATATACATATAGTACAACCCCAAATCAGAAAAAGTTGGGACGGTATGGAAAATGCAAATAAAAAAAACGCAGTGATTCTAAAATTTTTTTAAACTTTTATTTCATTGCAGACAGTATGAACCCAAGATATTTCATGTTTTGTATGGTCAACTTCATTTCATTTGTTAATATACATCCATTCCTGCATTTCTGGCCTGCAACACCTTCTAAAGAAAGTTGGGACGGGGGCAATTTAGGGCTAGTAATGAGGTAATAAACAATAAATAATCATGTGATTTCAAACAGGTGATGTCAACAAGTGATTGCAAACATGATTTGGTACAAAAGCAGTATCCACAAAAGGCTAAGTCTTTGAGGAGCAAAGATGAAGATCTCCAGTTTGTCAACAAATGCATGAGAAAATTTTGAAATGTTTAAAAAGAATGTTCCTCAAAGAAAGATTGGAAGGGATTTGCATATTTCTCCTACAGTGCATAAAATCATTAAACGATTCAAGGAATCTTGAGGAATTTCAGTGCTTAAAGGGCAAGGGCACAAGCCTAAGCTGAACACTCGTGATCTCTGATCCCTCAGATGGCACTACATCAGGAACCGTCATTCATCAATAGCTGATATAACCACATGGGCAAGGCATTACTTTGCTAAACCTTTGTCAAGCACTACAATACTGAGTTACATTCACAAATGGTGCTTAGAACTTTATTGTGCAAAAAAGAAACTTTACGTTAACCATGTCCAGAAGTGGCGTCGACTTCTATGGGCTTGGAGGCATCTGGAATGGACCATCACACAGTGAAAACGTGTATTGTGGTTAGATAAATCAGTATTCCAAATCTTTTTTGAAGAAATGGATGCCGTGTGCTCCAGACCAAAGATGAAAAAGACCACCTAGACTGTTATCGGCAACAAGTCCAAAAGCCAGGGTCTGTCATGGTATGGGGTTGTGTCAGTGCCCTTGGCAAAGGTAATGCAGAAAAGTACATTGAGATTTTAGAGCAACATATGCTGCCTTCAAGATGATATCTTTTCCAGGGACACCCATGCATTTTTCAACAAGACCATGCAAAACCACATCCTGTACATATTATGAAGGTATGGCTGTGGAAGAAGAGGGCACGGGTACTGGACTGGCCTGCCTGTAGTCCTGACATGTCCCCAACAGAGAATGTGTGGAGAACTTTCAAATGAAAAATGCAACAACGTACCGTTGCACATCTTAAGACGTGCTTGCAGGAATAATAGGACAAAATAACACCTGAAACACTTCATTGCTTGGTATCCTCAGTGCCAAAACATCTTTTAAGTGTTGTGAGAAGAAATGGCAACATTACAAAGTGGTAAATGCTTTACTGTCCCAACTTTTTTGGAATGCGTTGTAGGCCTGAAATGCAGGAATGAATGTACAGTACTGTTCAAAAGTCTTGAGCCACCCCTCATTTCTTCATATTTAACTTCCATAGAGCCAGGTTTGTATTTTTTTTAATGTAGTCTTGAGGAATAGTTCTCCAGGCTTCCTGAAGGACTTTTAAAGTTTTTGGCTCTCATTTTCAGTCCAGTCTCTGTACCTGACAGTGTTTCTTGTTTGTTAAGCCACACAGTGACCTACGTATGAATCATTCAAGCATAAGAAAACCATCTAACTTAAGGCATGAACCCTTGAAGAAGCAGGTGCAGATGATTACGGATGATCAGATGAAGTTGCAATAAATTGCTGTACCTATTGCCCCATTTTCCTAGCAAAATATAAAGAAAAGAGGGGTGGCTCAAGACTTTTGCACAGTACTGTATATATATATATATATATATACGTATTTCATTCCATGCATCCATCCACCTTCTATAACTGTTTATCCAGTACAGGGTCCTGCTGAGCTTGGAGTCAATGCCAGGCAGCAGTGGGCACAAAGCATGGGACACCTTGGATGAGATTATATTTTATTCCTTTGATATCAGGTGCATTTGCATTTTCAGAGCCAGATGTTTAACTTTCTATGCAAAAAGGTAATAAAATTCCCTTCACTAATATAAAGCTGTAAAACGTACACCTTGATGACTGCTTGCTCCCTATTCAAAGTCCTTCAGATGCTATTTTTTTAGTGATGGGACAAATGAGGCTTTAAAATTTATCATTGATGAGAACATCCCAAACTTTCCTCCTTTTGTGGGGAATTCACACCCACCAGATTTTGAAGACTGATTTAGCACAAGCATTTAAGGGTTAGTTCGGGAAACTAACTTCTTTTGAAGCCTCATTTGTCCCATTGTTTTGCTCACTGGCACCTCCTGACAGACCCCAGCTGCACTGTTTCTTACCTGGTTTATTTTATATTAGCCAGTGGTTGCCTTCAATCGATTTGCTGAATTGTCTTTTTCCAGCTTGTGAACAAATGGTTGGCAGAGGAGCACAAGGGGGGTGTGGTTGTGGGGGGTGATCATAATCTATAAATTGCCCCAGAGACACACAGCCACCAGAGAAGTGACTTAGGTACTCAGAAGTGTAAGAAGAGACGGAGGTGAGTGGTGGTGGTGCCACACTTGAAGTATGAGTTTATGAGACAGAAGCTTTCCAGATGTCAGCGGGGAAAGCAAACTTGCTTCATTTTAGAGCTTCTGGGTGCAATGGCGGGTGAATCTGCAGTTACAGATGATTTGCTGGCTGACATTCCAATGGGAGAACTTCTGTTGAACCTTCCAAGGACCTTCCAGTGAATACCTGCTAAATAAACAGGTATGAGATTTGAAAGCATGAAGGACAGGAAGTTTTTTTTGACGGCCAGTCCTACTCACGTGTGGACCTCAAGTTACCAGCACCCATGAACACTTGCCTTGAGTGAGGGGATCGGTCTCTGGTTAAACTCAAGAAACGAGCATGTATTTTCCATTAGATTCACGTTTTTATCTTCTTGCCTCCGGTATATCGACTGCGATCAGAGTTACAGGGCACCTCCTGGCCCATGCGTGCAATGACAATGGCTTGTGTGAGGCGCGGCATTTAGTGAAATCTAAGCTGGTCCCTGTTTGTCCCCCATCCACGCAGATGAAGAGGGTGTTCCAGCCATCTCTTCCATTTCACTCCTCTAATTTGCTTTGCTGTAATTGCATTTACATAAGGCTTTTGAAGTTTTTTAATGTCTCTAGTAATCATGCCAGCTATTATCCCATTGCATTAAATTCTTTGAAATTGTGGTTATTAAGGGCGCTATAATGTAAAATGTTATAAACCGTGAAATCTCTAACACAATGGAGACTTTAATGAATTCCTTTTAATGAAAAAAGGCTTTTTATTCACTAACACTGACAGTGTCAAAAGACTATTACAGCTACCAATTAGACAATGTAATTGCCTGAAAATGTGATAAACAATTTAATTCATTTATTAATTGCAGGGTTGATTGGACCTATAGTGACTGAAGCAAAAATAATCATCAATAAACATTCTCTGAAATGTAACACCAAGCTCTGTCCTCTTCGGTTGGCTGGGGCCTGGCGTTTATCTGACTTGCCGTGCCCTCGTCGGCGTTTGCCAAGGTAGGACATCACTGATCCCATGATTCAGACAGGGTCACTTTGACTCGCCAAGCACAGACTCTAGAGTGGCCAGATCACAATGGCGGAGAATGAGCCGGAAAATTCTCTCTCTGCAAGAGCAGCAGCCAAGCAGATTTCGGGTCAGTTCTAGCAAGTGGCAGAGGCACGTGGATGTTACGATTCCGACAGGAAACCTAATGGTGTTTTTCAAGCTATGCCTTGTGGGATTTATGGCAGACAATCAGCACAGTGCGCACCTGAAGTATATGCATTTGGCATAGACACCGTTAATGTTAAAGAGTCGTCAGGAATGCTGGAAATGGAAGAGAAGGCTTTTAACAACAGCATCTCAGGTTCGACAGATGGGTAGGGGGGGCAGGTGTGCATTTCTTCGCTGGCAGCTTGCCATGCAGGGCCTCCGTGGTGAAGGGCAGGTGAGTCTTTGCATACCGTAGAATTCTTTCAGCAGTGCATGAGAAATCGGACTTCGTTAAAAGTCAAATTCCAAGGCCTCCCCCCCCCTCCACCACTCAACCATACGGGAATATAATAAGGATTGGCGAATTGCACAGCCTTTCGTAAACACGGTCATTCCCGGGGCGAGACGGATTAGCGCCAGTCGTCCCCCAGCACCCTCAGTGGCAGGAGAAAGATCTGCCGTCTCACACAAAGAAGGTCAAATTTCAAGCGGGTCGGAGGTATTAAGCTGGGACCCTCGCATGGAGTGGAACGCGGCTTTTCCATCTCATCACATGGGGAAAGCACAGAGCTACATACACGTTGCTTTTCTCCATCGATTTACAGAGCCTGCGAGGTTCTCTTCTCTGAGCCCTTATCCCAGCGGGTGGGTCAGTGGGTGTGGTAAACTTGAGATGGGAGACCTGGGATTAAAGGTGGGATGGAAGGACATGAAGTTTCCCCTCTCGGGAAGCTAATTGGGAGTAAGCCCACCGTTTTAGGAACCCCTGGAGACACCATTAAAACATTCTCAAGATTATCTGAACGAGAAGCACAGAGTGAATCCAGCTCAGACCAGAACGAGCCTCAGTTTAAGAGCTCGGCACCACAGTTTACGGTCTCACTCCCCCATCTCCAACCAGAATCTTTGAAGCTTGTCACCCCAAGTCAACTTAGCTTGCTCACCCTTTCCATATAACAAAAACAGAACTTGTAAATTGTATCCATCTGGAACCGGTTACCGTGACATTTGCGAACCTGCACTTCTTCTCTCTTTGGCAAGTGGGGTGGGTGGGTGAGTGGGGGAGGGTCGTGTCAGGAAATGAAAAATATGTGCCAATGAAAGCAGATGCCACAGCGTCCCCATTAAAAGAAGAGACAGGAAATGTAACATCTTCATAATTAAAAATGCATCAGTCCTGCACCGCCCTGATGGGGCTGTGATTTCATCTGCTCTACCAGCCTCCATCAGAGGGAAACACCGTGGTCCATGAGGAACTGGCGAGGAATGCACCAGCAAACCATTTGCCATTTCTCCGTGGCACTGACAAATTAAAGCATAAGTACCAGTTTAACTGCTGAACCTGGTGTAAACAAGATGTATTGTTTGGTAATGGCACCTCATTAAGATGTTGGTTGTCTGGAATTGAGACAAACATACATGCTAGTGAATAATCCATCGCTAGACCTATCTTCTGTCGCTGCCATTAGTTTTGTGTGAATGCCCCCCCCCCGTTTGCATTTAATTAACAGCCTCTCAAGAACATTACAAAACCGTGGAGACGAAACAAATTTCCTGCCCAGCCAAATAGCCCAGGAAATGGATTTCTCTTGCGGTTTGTGGTTTTGACGCACTTTCACATCGTCTATTTTTTTTTTTTCCCCCTCAAAGTGTCATTGATCAAGATGAAGCTGGTCAATTAATGTCACTTGTCTTCCGTAGGACATTGGCAGTGTCGAGACGGGCATGTAAATGGAATTTCCGTCCATCGCCGTCACATTAAGGCCTTCTCGTCTCTCACAGCTTGGCTGCTTTAAAAGGTGCCCCAGTGGGTGGAATTTCTGCATGTCCCTTAAAGACTTTGACCACCTTGACTGAATGTTTGATTAAAGCTACAGGTATCTTAAGGTCTCGCCTTCTTCTGATTTGAATCAATGATGATTGCACACATATAATTTCGTATGTGGGATTGGTAATTATAGAATTCCGGTCTGAGACAAATTCTTAAAATACAAACACCAACTTCCAAGGACAGCAAAGTTATAGTAGAACATTAGTTATACAAATTGACTGGGACCACAGCTGGTTTGTTTAGTCAAACAGTTTAGATAATCAAGCATGAGCATACTCAGCTTGGATAACAGACGGTTTACATAACTCATGGTTGGATAATTACAAGTTCTGCTGCCTTTTGAAACCTGGAAAGGTATCATAACCCTTCAGATGTTGGTTTTTTTTCATGTAATTGGTACGAGAGTGACTGTGACCAAGCCCCCCAAATGTCTGGTGCATGCATATGCAGAATTAGGGATCAGTATGAAACCTGTTCGCTCATGGTTTAGCAATGACATACAGCTGAATTTTACACCAGCTCATTTTGTTACTGACGTCCCTCCTTACATGTTAAGCTGTCCATCAGCTGTTCACAGCTCATCCCTTCAGCCAGAGGATGAGACACAGCCTCTCCTCTTCTCATCTGGGTTCTCATTTCCACTTACAGTTTCAGGTCTTGAGATGACCAACAGCAAGATGACATTCAGAGGACACCAGGCCAAAGAAGGCTCGACTGCCATTTATGCTTGACTCCCTATTAAGTTTTTATTATAAACTTAAATTAATTTAATTGTTTAAATTATAAAATTTTGTAGGGACAGTTGATTATAAAAATGTTAGCTGTTTTATTTTGTAGGTATGTATTCGGCTGACTGCTGAAGGATATGTGTGGAAATTTTAATTAGAATGTAATTAATAGAGCAGGTTATCGGAAAAGCTACACAAATACAGTTGGAGCTTCGAACTAATTACAAGGAATTTAACAGTGAAGTGACAGTAGATTAGTTGTGAAACTGGACAGGATGAGGTTGAAATGTGAAAGAATGCATATAGCCTGGGAAAAGTATTTTTCCGGATGTGCAGATGCCACAGGAGGAGACTCTGCAGATGCTTCTGACAGGTTGGAAACTGCGCCTGAGGGACACTTCACACATGACAGCTGATCTCCATACCATGACCACCCCTTCAGACCTTGCCAGGAGCTCGGTCTGTCCAGAATGAAAATGTTTCTGCGGGTCCAGGCCGTCATCACCCATTGTCCACCCTCCCTCTCTCTCTCTCTCTCTCTCTCTCTCTCTCTCTCTCTCTCTCTCTCTCTCTCTCTCTCTCTCGGCTTGCTGTTTTCTTTAGTGCTTCAGCAGTTTAACATACAGCCTTTACCATGTCGCGTGTAGCCCCATTGTCAGTACACCTCTGCGCAATCACCTCTGAGGTCCTACCTACGGAAAAATCAGCAGGACGTGCTCACATTAAAGTTCAAGTACGTCTTTTAGAAGATATTGTACTGATTTTAGGATTATCATGGGGAATTGGATTATTGCTAGCATATTATAGTGACAAAAAAGGTGATTCTTATTTGATTTCTTAGTGTGAATAAGTGGTCCACACAGCTAGGATTTTCAACAGAGAGATTCAGTTTATATACCATACCAAAGGTACAACAGAAGGACCCTTTCTTTATGTTATTTGTGCATGTCCTTCAAACATAATGCTTTCTCAGTATTTGATTAGGAAAAAGCCACTGCAATCGATTCACTTTCGTGACAGTGGATTCTGTTATAATATTACGGCTGACCAAGCTGAATTTAGATTCAGCTGACTGACAGACCACAGTCATTCAAGACTCGCTTGAGCTGAAGCAACTCAATGAAGCCATGAAGCTCTGGGAATTTGCCAACCTTCCCGCCAGAAAAGAAGATCGCCAGGCAGAAGTCAACAGTGTCACTGTTGCTCACGGCAATGTACTCAGCACACTTGGTTCTCCATTCCTGTAGAATTAAAGGCCCGGTGTTTGCTCAGTCGGTGGTCTTCAGTACTCATGCTTCATTTTGAGCCACGATGGACTTACCTCGAAGAAGCCATCTTCATGCTCATCATCTCTCTTATTTTTAACCAAATTTGTGTTAGTGTAGCTTCATTGCACAGCTAATTCCTTTATCCAAAGGACATTTAATGGTACCAGAGTGGGAGACAAACAGGTATGCCTGGCATGAGAAGTTCTTTAACAATCACACCACCCATTGTCCAGGATGTGATGTTTGCTCTGGTAACTCCGAACTCAAATCTCAAGGCATGAAAATGTCATTTAGTGTAGTGGAATTTAGTGTTGTGGAATTGATGAAGTTTGCGTATGTCTTTGTCTGTGTGCGACTGTACATGTTCTCCTTTAAATGTGTGGATGTTTTGAAGAGAAATGGTTCTTTTTTGACATATTAACTTTCAAGAATTTCGTTGGTGCTAGGAATAATGCATGTTTTTAACCAGCATTATGACTGGTAACACAAGTGTGTCTGTGTGTGTTATTCCCTGGCAGTACTGCATGTGTGTGAAAAATTTTCACGTGCTTAGCTTAGAATCTGCGGAGTGTCCATTTGGAGCCGTGTTTACTGAAAGCCTGCAGAAGGATGAGTTAGCATTAGGAAAATGACAAATAGGAGCCTTGATTGGTAACTCTCCAAGGCAGCCATGCCGTTTAGAGCTGAAAAGCACTTGCTGGTATTTGTTACCACTTAAAATGAAGATTTTTAACTACAGTCAATAACATTAAAAGAGATATAGACACAAGAATGACATAAAAAGTGGAGTTTGTATTTCTAGGTGGCATATATTGATGTAATATTAAACTGACGATAGAATTTTATTGTGTGCTAATTAAATTTAAAGATAGGCCCTTTTCTACACATTTAAGGATTGCATTAACCAAAGAACTTTTGAATTGCTGCCAACATTGCTCTCCTCTAAGGTGACTGTATCTTTGCCCCGTGTGACTTTGGACACAAGGATCACTTTGGTAACCTTAGCTCAGGACTAAATAGAATTACAGAGCCAACTGATATCTCTGCCCTCACCATATACCATGTCTTAATTTGATATACTGTGTGTTAAGGTAATCCAGCTATTTAAAATCTTTTTCGACCTCCAACCTTCAGCATCATCTTTAAATTGAAATATGTTAGCATTGCCATGAACTGTTAGTTTTTCACAACCACTAAAAACATTTTCTGAAATTACATCATGTTTACATCATCATCAAAACCCTAAACAAATTTAAAAGATCAAACTATTTGTTCAGAAATACCTCTGTGTGTCAAAAATCAGCACCTGAGTCAAAATAAGTTAACTTTGCTCATTATGAATATTTGACAAAACATGCACAAATATACAGACACTACTTCTATCAGCCTGACAACCAGTGCAATCATTTGAAAACTATGCTGTTATCCATCCATCTTCCAAACTGCTTAATCCTATTCAGGGTTGTGGGGCAGGGGGGCTGGAGCCTATCCCAGGTGGCCTTGAGGCAAAAGGCAGGGGACACCCTGGATGTTGTGCCAATTCATTACAAGGCAATGCACTCACACCTCCAAACATGAGAAGCACATGGAAAACGTGCAAACTCCACACATACACACACACACAGGATTTGAACCTCCAACCATAGAGATGGGAGCTCACAACTGACCCCACCACCCCCCCCCCCCAGCCCCCCACCCCCCCACCCAGTCAAACCGAACAACGATGACATACAAACAAAAAAAAACACAAAAAAACCCCAACCCCCCACACACACCCACACACAGGATTTGAACCCCCAACCAAAGAGAAGGGGGCACACCACTGCCCCCCCCCCCCCCCCCCCAAATTGTCATACCAAAGTTTTTGGTTTTGCAAAAAAAGGAAAGTACATCAGTGAGTACAATGGAAATAAACCAAATCTCGTGTTTGACCTTTATTCAGTTGATAGAAATGTTCTTTGCAAGAAAAACAAAAAATAAAATGATTACGGATGTACTACAAAAATAAGGTCCGCATTCTGTCACTGAACTGGCTCAGTCCATAGAGTTTCATCAAACATTACACACTATGGCCTCCCTGGCAAGACAGCGTGGGAAATATCACCTGCTATGACGGACCCACCCCTAGCAGTTCTCTACAGCCTTGTCACTACATGCAGTTCCCATAGGATGGTGAAAATGGCTGGTCATAAACTTTCAACCACCATGCTGGGGGAGGTAGACATTTTGTTAATTTTGGATTGTTGGTGAACCATTCACGGACTGAGACACAGATGAAAACTGAGATTTTCTCAAATGATAACAATTATGTTCAGGCTGATCCTGCTGCTGATGGCCTTGTACCATTAGAGGATCTCCATGACCAGTGAAATGTCAAAAGATCAGCTGTGTTACATGGCCTTAATGTGGCGTGACGATGCTGGACTTTTGGTGACTGATTACCACCACAACTCATCTGACACTTTGGACCCCTTAACCTCCACCTCTCCTCTCATCCCCTCTTCCTCTTCCTTGACTCCTTTCAGGATTGGTAGGGTCCATTTTATTAAATAGGGAACTCACCCGCATCACTGTATAAGTGTGGTTTAGATATGACATTACTGTTTTTTCATTGGTCGATTGCAGCTTTAGACCAATGTGTTAACAGTTAAGTTCGGTTGTGCTTAAATGCCGACAGCTGTGTGCTGTTTGTGTTTGTGTGCAGCTGCAGGTGTTCAGCATTTTAAATGGCAGCGCTTTCTGCATGCCAAAATGAGGACAAATGTGCTTTGTGTTGACATTTGTGCTTAAGGTATTGCAAAATGTGTTTAGGAGATCTGCAGATCTGTATGTAAGGGGATATTTTGTTGAAGGTTCTACAAAATCAGCTAACATTTAGGCAGCTGAAGTAAAGGTTTGGAGAATTGTGTTTAAAGTACCAGCTTTGTGTTTTAGTGGTTGGAAAAAACTGTATTATCTGGAAACAATATCGATTTTTATAGCAGTGAATCGAGTGGACACTGTTTCATTTCCCCAATAATGTTCTATACACATGAAGAATATCTTTTCAAAAGTCGAGGTTAATCACAACCTTTCTGCTGCTAGTTATTCTCTTGCTGAACAGGTACCCTACAGACTAATGATGGGACAAATGAGCCTTCAAAACCCGTGGTGGGTGGGAGTATCCTGAACTAACCAATCAATGCTGGCTCTAAATGAGGCTTCAAAACTCGTGGTGGGTGGGAGTATCTTCAACTAACCAATGAATGCTGGCTCTAAATGAGCCTTCAAAGCTCGTGGTGGGTGGAAGTATCCTGAACCAATCAATCAATGCTGACTCTAAATGAGGCTTCAAAACTCGTGGTGGGTGGGAGTATCCTGAACCAATCAATCAATGCTGACTCTAAATGAGCCTTCAAAACCCATGGACATTGCAGTGGAAGTTCTAGACCATTTTAAATAGGGGGGCTGGGCGAGACAGTTATTTTGCTGGGGGGGGCACATATAAGCTCAGTATGAATGAGACAGTAGGCGAATGGTACCCAGTCTATGGCCTGCATTAATTTGTCATTGGGATACTTCTACCCACCATGGGTTTTGAAGCCTCATTTGTGCCATCACTACCCAAGACAGCAATCTAGAAAACTATCCCAAGGGAGATTAGACATCTTTAAAGTTTCTAGTCTTTCACCCACATGGCCTCTGACTTCACAGGTTTAATTCAGTTGTATGCTTGCATCATTCATCTCCATCCTTGTTTCAGTGACTAGCAGGTAGAATTACAGGAGTGTAGATGTTTATCCAGCGTAATATGAGGAAATTATTAATAAATACTTGCTTCCCTAGAATACTACATCCAGGGCATCTGATTAAATAGGCTCTCCATGTGTTTCTAAAGATAGCAAGAATTGTACCCTTAGAAACCTCCAGATAGATTTTTTTGTGGGTTGGGTAAAATGTCAGCTTCAAAACAATATGCAAAGATTATTCCACAAGGGGCCTCAAAACTACACATCCCAAAGATGTCGGCTCCACTTCCTGTCAGGTGGGTATGTGAAAAGTGGGGAGCGGGAAATTATCACATCATGTAGAAGTAACTTTACTATTCGAACTGCATTTTGAGCTGTAAGTCCCACCTGCTGGCCACAGAATTCCCTGAGGTTACTCAGAGCATGCTCCTACATTCACATTATTGTGAATGAATTCTGCAGTAGTACAACCGTGTGTATGAATGCATCTGTGTGTCTGGCCTTCCTGTTTTTCTGTCTGCATTTCTCGCGTATCTCCACTGCACTCTAAGTCTCTTTCCTCAGAGTCTCTGGAGTCTAATGACAGTAACAGATAATCCCCAGCAGCCAGTAGTTCCCCATTAAGATTCCATCCCCATCCTCCTCTCAGTCTCTGGATCCAGAAGGGAGATTCTCTCAGCGCCAATGGGGGGGGGGGGCATGGGGGATGTTTGGAGCTCTCATTGTCCTTTCCAGGTGTTCCTGCCAGGTGCTGATGTCACCCCTTCACCCCTGGGCCTGATGCTGCTGATCCCGATTCTTAGAGCAGTCACCTGGCAAACAGGCCAGTCTCACCTAAGGAGGCAGACAGACTGCCACCACTGTGTCCAAGGAAACCAGCCAGTGGTCACCCCTTTCTGCCCAAAATACAGCGGCATTTAAAGATGGTGATGTAATAAAAAACAGCTTGGGTGTCCAGCTCTGCTTTTCGAAGGACCTGTGTCAAAGGACAATACACAATTACTGAAGCAGATTCCTGTTTCCTACTTTAAGTCGTACCTTTTTGTATGTGAAAATATCTGTTTAAGTCGGCTGCTGAATGTGAAACGTGTGTTACTCTTAAATGTACCATGAGGCATATTGTGCCCATACTGTACTCAGTAGTCCTCCATCCATCCATCCACCCATCCATCATACAACTGTTTACCCTAGTCAGGGTTGGAGGGGAGCTGGTGCTTATCCCAGGCAGCAGAGCACAGTGCACACACACACACAAGCGTGGGAGAAAACTACAGCAATAAGGGGACTTCCTAGGAATATTCAGAAAAAAACATGTTAAAACCAGACTGATGGGTCTTTACAATTAGGAAATGGTAAAAAGTACATGTAATGTATGGCTGTGAGAGCTGGACCATGAGGAAGGCTGAGCGCCGAAGAATCGATGCCTTTGAGCTATGGTGCTG
>JAACJT020001508.1:0-14842 GCA_009936485.2 Gymnarchus niloticus | reverse complement strand
AGCTATACTTTTCGACAAGAGAGCGGCACCTGGCCACGTAGGGTGAATTCCGTCTCTCTTCAAAAGTCCAGACTTGCAATATTTGAGCATGTATGTATAATTTTGACCCTGTGTGGATTAGAGAAAATCCAAAATACATTCAAACTTATGCACCAAATTCTTGTTTTTTAAAGTCATTAAAGATGTATGCTATACAATCATTCCACCCTGGAAAAAGAACAGTTCAAAGAAATCATTAAAAGCCCAAAATTTTCATGCCCATGATGAGTGTATGTAAACTTCTGACCCCAAATGTATTTAATTCTGGGGTCACATGAAGAACTTTTTGAAATATGTAAACTAACACACTTTGACCAACCTGACATAATTTTACACCAACGTGATTCAAACATACAGTTGCATGCAATAGTTTGAACAGTCCAGGCTAAATTACATACTTAGTTCAAGTGAAAAGTACTAAACAACTTCTGCAGGAAACAGGATGTAAAAAACAACATTTTTGCAAATGTTAATGCGCAGTTAAAAAGTAATTCATGAAATCCAATAATAGGAAAATGAAATGCACTACCAGTCAAAAGTTTTTGCACACACTAAGATTTTCTACATTTTCAGTATTACTCACATAATTTTCACAAAAAATACAAGACAAAGGGCAAAGATGGGGCAAAACACAATAAGCAATTCTTGGTCATACACAGTTATCCAGAATCCATCAATAACACTCATTAAGTGGCCAAAAATGCACACAATACCTCACACTGAGGTGTGGAAGTTACAGGGAACTTAAAGGAAACCAAAATGATTAACTTATTGATCATAGCTACTAGTACTTTGGTGAATAGGAGCGATGGTATGTTGGGTGTGGCTGGTCTGGTAGAGGTGTGACAATTGCATGCAAATGTAATAATAGACTCTGTGAACTGAACAGCCTCGTTTTAACAAATCCGGAACATTACATTGTTCAGAAAACATGTATTAAGTATTAAAGCTGTGACTTAGCCCAATGTTGTGACTCTGCAATAGAATAATATGAAATATGAGTGAATGCAACATGATATTGTATAATTTATAAAAGTGACTCACTACTGACACCCAAAGCATTTTAACAATTATATCAAACCTCATATCCTTCAAAAAGATAAAGAAACTTTTTGTTCCCACCCAAAATTTTCAACTCAATATACAGCTGCTCCTCACTTAACGACCTACCTGTTTAACAACTGCGCGGACTTATGACCAGCTCTCCGACCATTTATAAATATACTAAAAATGATATAAATGGTGCAAAGGTGACATTAAAACAATATCTAAAAATGGCTGATGTCATATACGGCAGTTAAATGAGGTTGTGCATTTACTATACGCGTCACCGGAGACATGGTGTAACGTTGAACAGGTCTTCCTGGAGAAGGTGTACGCACGCTGTATGTGCAAGTTGTTGTTGCCTGTTGCTGGCAGCTATTAAAACATAGTTAAAGTTCAGTGAAGCCTCCATAGTCATTTCACAGTTGGCACAAACCCTCTACCAGTACAGCATGCTTGAAATATCGGTAAGGGGCGGCTCCTCGCATATCGACCAATTCGCTTAACCACCTAGTCATAGGAACGGAACTCGGTCGTTAAGTGAAGAGCAGCTGTAATGCAAAACATAATGTAAAGATTAAGATACAAGCTCAACAAGACCCTTTGGATGGATGTTTATTCAAGGGATATTTTATCATTAACTCTTAAGCTTCACACTCTGCTTTAGCAACCAATGACTATAACTTTTGGATCCAGAACGGAAACCTCAGAAAATACTTCCCCATTTGGGCTTTCTTTTTGTCTTCCGCTTAAGAGAGAATGCTGGTGAGAACAGGCCAATGACTTCACTGAGTGTCATATTCAGCTATTTAATTTGACCAACCAAACTCGGCATCGAATGCATCTAACCACCAAGTGCCAGTATCTCAAATAAGCTCAACCAACAGTTATTAAACGTCCATTTTGGAAGTAGGTGCTAAAAGTGACTTCCTCTTCAGCAGTCTGCAAATAATGTCAACAGAATGGATGGCTCTTAAGACAGTTATAAGAACCACAAATTACTTAACACTCTGAGTCACACTGAGGCAGGCTGCAAAATTGATTAGACATGGCACTGAACTGCAAGCAGGTCACTTTGGCTTGTTTCACATTTGGAAGGCCTTGCCGTAAAATAAAAGTGAAATATAAGAGCATGAAAGAAACTTTTCCTATGTGAACAGCTTACCTAGCCCAGGGCCAAGGTAAACCCATTTTTGGGTGCACACTCAGAGCAATTTAGAGACACCAGTTCACTAAAACTGCATGTCTTTGACCTACAAGCAACATAGGTATGGTGAGAACACACATGCTCTGCATACTTAGAGCTAGGGGCAGGAGGAGAAGCTCTCATCCTGGATGTGTGACCATGCCATGCTACCTTCAGGATCACCACACCAGAAGCATCTTATTGGCCTCTTTTTGAAAGCCATATTTATTTGATAGCCTGAATCAGTGTTGTCAGACCTTTTTAAATGGGGTGAAGATGAACAGGTAGAGGCCCCAGGTTTGTTTTTTTCCCAGTATTTCTTCAAATCAGGTCAATCTTTGTTCAATTTCCCCATCAGTCTGAAATTCTCCAAAAATGCCTTGTTGAAGCTTAGCACTGAGAAGACAAGGATTCCACCCAAACCACAGACCAGGAACCTTCCTGAGGTTTTTAAATAATTTTCCAGGGGGTGCTTAAAAGACAAAGGTGACCACCAGCATCAATTTCTACTCACATTTCCTCACTTTAGATGATTACTGAAATGATCAGGTACACACACAGGTTTTATTGTAATGGAGTTTAGCAGAAATCATAATCTGTAGGCAAGCAAAAGATCCACGAAGATCCTCACAACTCACAAAGATGAGTGGACGGCATTACACATCAACAAATATCGATCTCTTGTGGCATGGGGGATGGCACCAGAGTGGGCAGCACAACACACTAAAGAGTGGTGTTTTCCCCACATTCCCCAGTGTGGTGTCTGTTGATGATATCCAGTGGAGTGGAGTGCAGAGTTTTTGGGCCTCTCAAAGACATGAGGAAGCAGCAGGCTGCTAGGCCTCTCCTCTTGCCAGTCACCTCCACTTCCTGTGCTGCTAGCTCCTTTTCTTTACCCTTACAGGGTCCCTAACCATCCTCAGCTGTCCCCTTGTAATGGTCAGGGGCTTGTCTCCATGTGCCACCCTGGGGTCTACAACAGTAGTGCTCAGCTGTTGATGGGCGTCAGCCGTCCATAGTGCTGAAGGGCATATACTGTCGCCTGTCAACTGGTTGGCATGGCACATCCATGAGGCATCCAGATGCTTGCCCGTCTACCAGGCATTTGAAAAATTTCGTTGCAAAGAAAACAAGATTAATTTGAATGTGCACTCATCATAGAGATGAGTTCAGTGCAAACTAGTTTCTACACATGACATTGCATGTAAACTTTTCATTAATTATATTACAATAATATACAGTATATTCACTGGAGAGTACAGTTTGAAATACACGAGTAGTATCATTTTCACTCTTCCTGTTGTACAAATAACAGAAAATACAGTAAATAGAACATTTAAAAAGCCATTCATAAAGGAAAGCAAAATTTAATGTTGAGCTTTAAAAATGTGATGCAAATATTCAAAACGGTGCATTGTTGTTATGCTAAAAGCAACCGTAACAATAAAAAGTGCATTTTTTAGCATAAATGATGAAGGAGACTATGTTGTAAAAGTCTGTTGTTTCTCGCATAACAGGATCTGTCTACGAGGTGTCTGGAAGCGAAGTATGCCTGTCCACAGGGGACATGGTGAAGGTTATTGGAATCAATCTCTCGTCTGCCTCTACAGAGGATATAAAGACCAAGGAGACATCTGAGCTGCCCCTTGACTACAATGGTGGGTCCCACCACAGAATTAGAGATGGAACAAATGACCCAATTTAATTTGTTTCATGTAAACAAAATGCCCATCTGCTGTTTCAAGTAAACTGAATAACTGCTTGCTGTGCTTCATGTAAACAGAATACCCCTCTGCCATGTATCAGAGAACACCTGTCTGCTGTGCTTCACGTAAACAAAATACGCCTCTGCCATGTATCAAAGAGAACACCTGTCTGCTGTGCTTCATGTAAACAGAATACCTGTCTGCCATGTATCAGAGAACACCTCTCTGCTGTGCTTCACGTAAACAAAATACACCTCTGCCGTGTATCAAAGAGAACACCTGTCTGCTGTGCCTCACGTAAACAAAATACACCTCTGCCATGTATCAGAGAACACCTGTCTGCTCTGCTTCATGTAAACAGAATACCCATCTGCCATGTATCAGAGAACACCTCTCTGCTGTGCTTCATGTAAACAGAATACCCATCTGCCATGTATCAAAGAGAACACCTGTCTGCTGTGCTTCACGTAAACAAAATACACCTCTGCCATGTATCAAAGAGAACACCTGTCTGCTGCACTTCATGTAAACAGAATACCTGTCTGCTGTCTTTCATTCAAACTAGAACACCCATCTGCTGTATTTCAAACAGAATACTTGTCTGCTGTGCTTCATGTAAATACAACATCCATCTGCTGTATTTCATGTAAAGGGAGCAGCTGGTTGGTTTTTGTTAACAGGAGACCCACCGTCTGTCACACACTGCCTAGGTATTCTTATTTCATAAATTTTCACGTCACCAGTAAATTTTCTTGGTTTTGACTCTTGTGGTTCCTGCCAGGCTTGTTCACCGTGGTCCTGGAGGATATGCCCTATTCCACGGTGGAGGAGATAGTGGGGCTGCTTCCAGTAGAACCAGAATCCTTTAGTCCCATCAGCTTCATCACCCGCCACAGTCTGGACCTCAGAGGCCACATAGTGAAGGCCGGACAGGTCCTCAAACTTGTCTCCCAGGAGCCCATTATCCCGAAGGATGGAAAGCCCTGTGTTCGCTGTCGCCTGAAAGACCAGCACGGGGCATCATCTGAGGTCCTCCTCCCACTCTCATGCCGCGGGCAATTCTATGAGTATGATGATCAGCAAACCTACACACTCCGGCAGATCCTGGACTCATCCCGCCTGCAAACCCGCTACTTCCGCCACCACAAGACCGCGAAATGTGGGGGTCCCTTGCGGATCAGTCCCATATACCAGGTTCAGGCCATCATGAGCAGTGAGTGTTTGTTTATAATTTGCCTAAATATAATTGTGTAAATGTACATATACCTAAAATACCTTAACTTAAATTTATAGACACTTTGGAAGAACTTGTATTTGCCATATTGAGTGGTGTTTAGGAAGAGCAGATAGTTTGTAACGTGATATACTTAAGCTGGGGGTCACACCTTGCTTCCACTCTCTCTCCTTCATCTTGTCTACCATAGTGAGAAAAGATGTGGTCACATTTCCCTCCAGCCTGGAGGTGGATGTTGTGGACGTAACAAACCATTCACAGGGCATCACGTTTGTGACTCCACTGTCACTGGCAGAGGTAGCTGCCAAGCCTCCGCAGACCTTCCCCGCCGTAGCTGAGGTCGTAGAAAGCCCCATGGCCACATCACCTATCAAGAGCTCATGGGTGGAGAACCTGCAGAAGGGCCAGCAGCTGGTGCTGCACGGCTGCAGGGACACACCCATGGTGCTCACCTCCACCCTGAAAAGCAAGAAGACCCAGCAGTATTTCCTCATCTCACAGAGCTACAATGGCCGCATGCGACGGCGACCCCGCGAATTCACCGCTGTATACGAGCTGTGCGGTGCCCTACAGCAGACACCGGGCTTGAGTGTGACCGTGTCGCGGCACTGTGAGGCGCTGGAGGAGGGCCTGGACTCCCTGAGTGCTGGCGACCAGCTTGACATCCTTAGGTGCCAGACGGTGGAGGTGCGTGGGGACGACGGTAGGCAGCAGGCTGTGGAGGTCCTGGTCTGCCGACGCCAGTCGGATGAGGATGACAGGGATGACAAGGACAATGAGGATGAGGAGGAAGAGGAGGACGAGGAAAGCCGCGAGCTCCTCCTGCCCATGTATCTTGATGGCCACTTCATGGAGAGAATAAAAGACAAGAAGAAGTACAGCCTTGCCAACCTGGTCAAGCATTTTCCACTACCATTGGATGTCAAAGTGGTGGCAAGAGACACGAAGACTCACCACGACCCCTTGGTGGACCTGCCAGGCTTGCAGTTGAAAGAGACCATTGTGGAGCCCGTAGTGCTGGCCAGTCTCGCCAGCAAGCCAGGCAAGTGCTTCGAGCTGCCCAGCCGCTGGCTCAGCATGACAGTATACCTCACCAGAGATCCCCTTCCTTGGCCTCACGATCAGCCTCCCGAGATCCGGTGTGAGAACGTCATGGAGCTCACCGAGGCCTTCTACTATGAGTTACAGAGCCTGGTGGGAAGTGCCAACACTTTGGCCCCACCCCTACCACCAAAGCAAAAGGTGAAACCTAAAGAATGTCACCAAAGTAAGCCCCGGAGCCACAGGAGTGAGTCGCTCCCCAACCAACTATTTAACCTCAATCTGAGCAATGTGGATAAGCAGAAGAGGTCACTTCCACCACCACCACTGGTAACCAGCCTCGTCTACACGTCATCTACACACCATGTTCCTCTCAACTGTGGGTACATGATACAATTATTATGGTGACACATACATCTAGGTTACACTGTCAACACTCACCACTGCTTTATATATATTAAGTAATGCATACAATGTCACAGGATGCTGCGTTGTTTTAAGAGCTTTGTTATTAATTCAGGAGGCAAGATGGCACCTTTGCAGCTTCTCATGTCTGATGTAAAGACCATGTTTCATTTACACGGTGTGCACATCTCATAAATCCGCTCCAAGACTATAATTAACTCCACTTCCGATTTCCAAAACATGCTTCCCTTTCATGATTAACTCATCCTTAAACTGAAACACATAATAAATAGCGATAGATAACTGCTGTGGCATAAAGCCCATTACACTGTATTTGCCTACAATTTTTCAGAAGGCCAACTATGTTCAAAACTGATGTAAGGGTGGCTGGCTAAATTTTGTCCTAAATGTTGGGTGGAAGAGTTTTTACATAAGGTTTTCATTAGACAAGATGGGAATTAACCATGACAAAAGTCTCTCCAATCCTATTTATAGCTCAGTGCTCTGTTTGCTTTCTGAGGTCACATAAGCATCATTGGACCCACACCTCAACCCACTTCCTGGTGAGGCTCTAGAGCAACCAGTTCTCATAGCATAGATTTTTGGAGTTACATCTGGCCAACCTCCACCGTTTGGCATTGTTGATTGACTGCCCTTACATTCACACCCAGGCACCTATAGGGTGGTAGTAGATTTTCATTCGGGAAGAGGGGCCTAAACCAGGTGGAATAAGAATAGAGGACAGCACCAATATACATGGATTGTAGTAGCATACCTCTCTAGTCAATAACACAAGGCACCAGGATGGAAGTCTGAATCCCTAGAGGCCTTTTGTGCTAATCAAGGTGAATCTAACCTTGTGTTGTCAAAACTCTAACATCCCTACTGTAGGGTCCTTCTGAAGAAGCCTTATGGATGACGCTTCACTCTCTTCCCATCAGTTCACAACTGATCCAAGAGACAATTTGATAGAATCATGAAATCCAGATTTCAATCTTTTCTTTCTTGGTTTTGAAAACCCCAGTAACTCCAAAGCTGCCAGAAATCGTTCTTCCCACCGCTCAAAACACAAATTCATTGTTCACTTTCCTCCAGATCGTAGAAGACTCCCCTCCAGCAATGGTAAAGAAGCCCATCCTCACAGGTGGCAGTGCACAGCCCAACACATATGCAAAGACCCCCAAGACCCCAAAAAAGACCAGAACAGGTCAGTCCCCCTCCATGGAGGGTGCACAACTGCATCTACAAAACTACATGCGCAAATTGGCCAGAGTATTGCACTCATCAGGAATTCTCTGTAATCTTGTAGTCTGATTAGCATATCTTTTAGCAGCTAACAGATCTTTTAGAGGTTTTGTGCTACAATGTCTTTAATGGAACAAGCCACAAGTTAAGGTGGAGGCATTCCATGCCACCCCACCACAAAAGATGTCAGTCACTAAGTCCCCTCTCTGCAACCCCCCTAGGCTCTGATCACGACTACGAGTCAACGGATGACTTTCTGAAAAGCGCCGCAGAGAGCATTATGTTCTACTGAACTGACATCCATTACCATGATAATTTGACCCTTGGACACATTGAGGGAGCAGGTCAGACGATCCCTGGTGTAATTGTTAGACCTTCAGGTTTTACTTCTTTTACGAACAGTGACAGGTCAAAAAAACCTGTTGGTTGTTTTCTATTTTATGCTCTCTGTCACAGGAATGTATGTATTTATCCACACTCATCTTGTTAACCCATTGAAGCCAGAGAAGTAAACAGAACTTTCAGTTTTCTGGTGATTCAACCAGATCAGTTCATCTCTGATAAGATTTTGCTTCAAGTTAGTAAATGAGAACTGTGTCAAGATGAGATAGAGAAACAGCACCAGCCAACACAGAGAAAGCAGGTTCATAGATCGTGTGAATAGTCTCACTATTTACACCAGGGGGGTATTCCAGAAAGCAGGCTTAACATATCCTATTGTCAAACTGAATTCTAACTGGAGAAAACTGAAGCCTGACTTTAGAATCTGGTGAGATTCAAATCTTGAAGTGGGGCTCTCACTTTTCTCCAATCAGAATCCAGGTTTAATTACACAATATGTTTAGCCCCCCAGAATCACACTCACACTTGAACTGAAACCTCTGATTCCAAACTTGAATTTAGCTATGGATGCAAGGGGACAAACAGACTGAACCTTGCACCTCTACAGCCTGACACACAAACAACAAAGGGAGGGGGAAAAAAAAAAAAAAAACTGCTACAGCACTAGACAACTGATACTACTAATAATTTGTGGTAGCACTGACCCCCCAAGTAGCCAGCTACAATGGTTTAACCAAGAATTTGCCTATCAGCTCGGTTCATTTAATGAATGCAACTCCACAAGTTTGTCCTCAACCCTAGCTGACATTTTTCAAAGTGCAATATTTCACTGATACCACTCCACTGCGTGAAGTCTTTCATGAGGCTTTGGAGAGAGGAAAAAAAAAAAAAAAGATTAAGTGAGTGTTACATCATGGCGAGGAAGGAAAATGGCACAAAAAGAGAACCTGAAACATCATCTTACAAAGGATTTTATATTTTTAATCTGAAAAAAAAGACAAAACATAGGCAGGGAAAGAGACCAGTGCCTGTTCAGCTTGAGCTTTTTAAAACAGACTGATATTCCTCTAAGACCACCTAGAAAATCTCAGTTTTCAGGATGTGGCTGTACATAAAGAGACACACATTAAAACTGAACTGTGCCAAGAACCTCTTCTCCCTCTGCAATCATTTGGTTTCACTGTTCAACATGAAACCAGGGTGGGGGTCCATCTTACAGCCTGATCTTGTGACTCCAGTCAGACTGGGACTAGTTAAGCAGGAGTTTATGGGAAAAGTCCAAGCAAGTGAAACAGCAACTGGGGATGACAGGCCTTGGGGAAATCTAACCGTCATTGTCTGTTGATCTGAAGTGATCCTCATCAATGGTGGAAAAAATGTGGCCTTCGTTGCTCAGGAAGTCCACAGCCTGTCTGCGTTGGGAACAGCGTGAGAAGGTTTTAACCAGCAAGACTTGACAGTATATCAGCCAGGTTGCTACATGTCATAGACAAAAGGGGAAATGTTAGCAACAGATCGCAGTGCCCCCTTCTTTAAACAGCATGGTTAGAAACGCACAGAAACCTTAGAAACCAATTCCCCAAATTTAGCTTGTGAGCAAAACTCGCTTAAGCATAGACAAACCACAAAATTACAACAACCTCAACCAGCTCACTAGCCAATCAGACAGCACATTCAATGGGCCCTCAGGAAAAGGAGGAGCTTACTTTATAACAGCAATGCTCATGCCAGTCAGCCTCAGTTTCAGGTCCTGGATGCTGATGCCTTGTGGGTCGGGGCAGCTCTTAATTAAACTCAGCACCTTCCAGCACAGAAACACAAGGTATAATGTCCTGCTTTGAAACCCCAAGCATCACCCCTTAGGCACTGGTGCTTCCTCTAAAGTGGATATGGGTATCTCACCTGATTCTGGCTGGGGCTAAGCCCATTATTGGTGAGGTCACTAGTGCCTGAGTACCCTCCGGCCATGCCACCTACACCCAGGTGACCTGCTGGCCTGTTCGTCAACCCTGTAACTCCCACCTGGAAATGAGTCAGAACATGTTTTCAAGATGTAGGGCCTACAAGGGGAAGGGTAGCATAGCTCATTAATCAACACAGCAGATTGCTAACCCACATATCTTCATTTCATTCCGATTCCTCCATGAAATGCATTTGATAAACTTGGAAACACAGTTGTAGTATTTAAATGTTGGCAAACAAGCTACGTCACTAACATTCAATAAAAGTATGGCACTGGGCTAAAGGGTAGGCACAGTTAGGCTGAAAACTCACCTGAGGTTTGCTGAGAAGCAAGTGTGCCTGGACCACCTCCAACATGTGAGATGTTATCTCATTGATGTCCTCCAGGGGGCGCACGCTGAACGCCACCACTGTCTTGTGGTTCTGTGACAAGAAGCAATGCCCTCAATCACCCTGCCTGACTTTCCACCATTCCTCTCCCCTTTGCCATGCAGTTTCCACCACTTCTACTTCCATCGGTAAATATGAGCCCTCTAGGTATTTGACCTAAATTCTGAAACTTATTGTTAAGTATGTAAGGAAGCCTGTGGTGCCTAGTTCCCTGTGCAGATTTTGTGCAAGTATGGTTAGTGTTGCTGCTTCTATGCTAAGTGCTCCCTTTTAAACATTAAAACACAAGAAACACCTTAATGACTTTTTGAAAAAATTGAATTTTTAAAATTGAAAACTTGAATTGCTTGGGTTTGGAGGGGTCCCAACAACACACCTGGAAGGAGCGAAGGTTTCCAGAAACTTTAACGTAGGTCCCAGGGGGAATGACAGTGCTCTCAATGCTGGGATCCTGGAGAATGAAAAGTGGGTTAGCCAAACAAGAGGAACCATACACACATGACTCATCTCTGAACAGGTCTCACATCAACCCTAAAGTACCCTACGCCACAGGGGTAAATGTTTTTCCACACAGCATAACCCCATTATCTCCTAGGCTGTATACCAGCAGACCTGATGGAACACAAAATACTGCTCGTTTTGGACATGAGGCCCTGACTAGTGGGATAAGGTCCCACTGAGCCTCATGGTAACAGGATCCTGTCAAATTTTTAGACCACAAAACAGATTCTCGGTGACAAACTTGCTTTTTCCTGTACTAGTAATAGGTAAGATTCCTTTACGCAGCTGCGAATGTTATGTTGAACAAAAATGGGAAAGCAGTCCTGCTGAGTACACCCCCTAGCTTCCCACTGATTGAGGAATATTGAACATACCCATTCGGTTTTATTGGCTGCAACACAGGCCAGCTCACCTCAGTGTCCACCCACTGCTTAATATCCATTGGAGGCCCTGTCATGTCATCCACTTTGTATTGGATGTTGGTCATGGACTTTTCCATGTTTGTTATCATCCCCACCACGGTCACCTGTACAGAGAAAGAGGGATGAAAGGGACTCATCAGGTAAAGGCATAACTCAGACTGGCATGCGATGTGAACTGAGTTATAGAAAAGAGTCCCAGAAACTAAACAACATTACTGAAAACGATCAATGACTCCACTGGATGCTGCTCTAACAGCTTCTTTTTTGGACCTCTTGTTCAGTCATATCTTAACAGTCACTCCTCCTTAAGGAAGTTATTGTAAATTATTAAAAAAAAAAAAAACATCTCGTCAGGTTTCACGGTTCTGCCAATCTTCACCGTACACAGGTGTTGACTGAATTTAAATGCCTCACATGATTTGGGTTTTTATTTTAATTAGACAATCACATCTGCATTCTGAGATCTCCCACACTGTTCTGTGACTAAGATCAGACTGGAGCGCTCACCTGAGCGACTTCCACCTCTCCCACTCTGAAGACATCCTCAGCTTGTGTGGCAGACAGGAGCTGGGACACCGTGCAGGGGACAATCTGCTGGGCTCGCATTCTCTAAAACACGCAGGTAGGGCCACGTCACTACACTCAGTCAATACAGAGGAATCACTGCTGGTCTACATCTGACATGCTGAGTAGAGATTATAAGAGTCCTTACCCCTTTTTTGTCGCCTCCTTGCGATGCAGCCGGGGAAGCAAATCCTCCCGGAGACTGCGTGTATCCACCCCCCATACTGTAGTCACTGTAAGTGCCTACAAGCGAGATTTTAAAGAGGTTGTCACTGACTGTAATAAGTGATCGCTTTAGCTAATCCTAAAGCTGTAACAAATCAAACACACAAGCGGGCATACTCTATCGAGCCCGCGTAGGCTGTATATTCGCCATTCAGACGTCATGCAGAACGGTCCGACAATTAAGGCTACGCTTCCCCAGGGTATGCTATTAGCTCCAACATTAGCGCAAAGCCCTGGCTTGCTCAAAGTGCGCAAGTGTTTAATAATCAAACAAGCACCCAGAGCGCAAAGGAGCGGAATAAGCGCCGACATGCAACCTGTCAGGATGCCAGGGAGCGCAATAAAAGATCAAGCAGCTAGGAACGGAACGGTTCGGTTCAGATACAAAATATTACACCGGATAAAACATACCTTGATTCCACATCTTCTTACAACTCTGTAACGGTGCTACTATCAAAACAACTGCTCCCGCTTACTTAAAAAACGAATAAACTTTAACTACGTATCTTTGTTTTTAACTAAAACATACAACCAACTACTAAACCGTCTTCAACCTAGTCCGCGCGCTGGCAAGACATTCAAAGACGCATGCGCCATGGCCTGACTGCCGCGAACTTAATTGTCCAATCAGAAGCGACTATGGTCTTCTTCTTCTCGTTCGACCCTGGTGCGGTTCAGAGTCGTTTGCTCTTCATTTCGTCACCTACCGGCTTCGTTTGTGTCGAGCACAGGGGAGGTCTTCAAATGAGTGGAAGTACAGTATTACTTTACATAATTAGAGCAGACTATTGTCAAGTTCAATTAATTAAAAGTAGCGTAGAATTATACAGCGTAGTTGCACATAGCTACTAATGCTGATTTAACCGTAGAGGGTAAATTCGTTTTGTATTGAATTTCTGCACGATAGAACCTAAGCACTGGCGCATGCATGAATATTATATGCATGTCTATGGGGGGTGATTCCTGCCGTTATTAAGATGCACATTCGGAAGGAAGCCCAGCACGCAGAACATGCGCATTAACGTCCCATTCGGAATGGGGACGTGCACGCGGAAACACTCGTATTCCGCATGAAGGTATGAAGATCCGCTTTCGGAAGGTTCGCATTTGTATACCGGGTTACTATGGATACTGAAGGCTGCCCAAAATTCAGTGCGCGCGTTAATTCGCATGTTCCGCGTGCACGTCTTCTTTCCGAATGTGCATCTTAATAATGGCAGGAATCACCCCCCACAGTTTGCAGTGTTTTTGTTATTTGGTGCTTATGTCACGGTATGTGCTGTAACACCGTTTGGTTGGTAGCACTTTTATATTGGTACGGGTGTCCCGTGTGGTGTTTTGACTTTTGTCGTCGTTTGTGTATACATTGCATATCGTGACTCGTACACAAAGTAATTCTTCATTAGGATGTGAATGTTAACGTCCAGATGGTGTTGCATGATGGTGAGGATCATTTCATCTGTTGTCTTAAATGAATTTGACTTGAATGATGTTTGATTTAAGCAAAATCACTTGGCTGACTAATGGGGGCTTAAACTGTATGCTACTCCTCTCTGCTTCAGGTGACAGTCTTAAGATGTTTCAGCATTGGCAACAATGTTTTTATGCAAGCCAGTGTCATGCGTGCTGTTGCAAATTTTACGTTGATTCTACTTCTTCCGAAACAACATACTGCTACGTGTGGTGAACATCAGGCAGAATTCTCTATTCTTGACAGTTTGTGCATCCACTGGTGTGGGCAGACCAGCTGAACTGATTTTACTGTGTAGACTTCATACCGAAGCTTGACTCGTGAGTTCCATCTTTTCTGAGAACCAGCATTATGATTACAGCGTTATTCACTATCACATCCACAGACTCTACTATTAAGCATGTTTAACTATTGTTCTTTTAGGCTGAGAAATGCCCATTTCTAGTAGCTTAAATTCTATATGTAAATGTATGTCTGTATCCACTTTTGTATATATTACATTATATTTTATTTATTGTATTATAATTTACTGTATATGTAAGTTAATTAACTTGGGCAAGCTTTCTAGTCTGGGTTTCAGTGATGCCAGAGTGGCATGGGGCTAATGTGTTGCGTTCCAGTGTGTGGAGGTTGGGGTTTGAATCTTCTGGCCACTGGGTAGATTTGGCTTGCATCCTTTATTGTTGTACTTTAATGGGTAATTTACTTGGGGAAGCTTCTTCATTCAGAATCCAACAGTGTCAGAGTTGCACAGTGAGTATGGTGTTGCTTCCCAGTGTGTCGAGGCTGGGGTTCGAGTCTGCTGCCCACCAGCCTGAATTGGCCTTCTTCATGTAGGCCTATTGTTATAACCCAGCCGCCGGTCCTGTGAGGGGCTTGGCTAAAAATTTAAGGTGCAACTCAAAGATTACCAAGCACTGGGTTACATCTCTTTTAATAGATTCTAAGCCTGGAAAAAATCTCTCAATAAAATGAGAACTAATCTGATAATGCACTGATTTTTATTTTCTGAATGTTTTATTTATTTAACTATTTAATCGCCCAGGAAACTGGTTTAAATTATTA
>JAACJT020001507.1:0-14843 GCA_009936485.2 Gymnarchus niloticus | reverse complement strand
TGCTGGCCTGAGGAGGATGGGCTTCCCCTTTGAGTCTGGTTCCTCCCAAGGTTTCTTCTTCCTGAGGGAGTTTTTCCCTGCCACTGTCGCTTTTGGCTTACTCTCTGGGGACTGTGGGCCCGGGACTATGTAAAGCGCTTTGTGACAGTGCTTTGTGTTAAAAGCGCTATACAAATAAAATTGAATTGAATTGAAACTTGCAAGGCACGCTTACGTAGCTGGGGAATTCCCCAAGGAAAAAAAAATGCTCGATCAAGTGCTTTCAGCTTACCACGATGCTTTAAATCGGTTCATTTGAGACCCACCTCAACAGCAGTATTAAGTATTGTCAAGATTCAGGGCGTGAACTCATGTCAGAACATAGTTTGATTCTTTGCTCAACAAGCCCCAAACAAAAACAACCACCTTTACAACATAACTATCAATGAGAGGTTCCTGTGTTAAATCACACATAAGTACACCCTGACCCCTTAGGGTAAAAGGGATATAACACTACTCAACACATCACAGTAGTATTATTGTTATTATATGTTTTATATTAATAATAAAGATAATACTAATGCATTAAAAATGGAGATTACTGTGTCTATTGTGACAAAATTAAAAAACAATCTCAAGACATGGGCATACATGTGATTTTTTTTTTTTTTTCTAAAAAAGTGAAACACGTTTGTCTAAAATGCTTAGTCTAAAATACTCTCAGCATTGGCTTTTTTTAGAAAAACAATTTAGAGGAAAACAAAACTTCTAAACGAGCATGCAGTTACAGTCAACTATTTTGCATTACTATACATAAGTACAGTAAGTGATTTATAAAGGTGATGACATCGTCAGACTTCAGAAAGGCTTGATTTTTGTATTATACAAGGAAGAAGTTCATTAGTATAGATTATTTATGGTTATTTATAGGCAGCCCCTGGCCCGGCTCTCAGGCACATTCATGTGTGCTTGTTTAGATGATAATTCTGATTTATAAAGCAGACATATGTAGACGTGTGTGAATGTCATGTATTATAAATTGGATTTTTTCTTTTGCTTTTTTGTTTTCTTCTTTGGTGTACACATGGAAATTTACCAAAAGTTTTATAAATGAGACCCATCATTTCCTTCATTATCAGATGTAGGATCAAATTCAGAGAGGTATTGTGGATTTTTCAGACTATAATTCAGTAATTATGTCACCAGATATACTCAGACATCTCACCTCTCGTGGAAAGTTTGGGATTCTCCCACGTGTTGATAGTGGCTACCTTAAACCCACAAATTATATTCAATATCCCGGAAATCAATTTTTTGAGAACAAGCGAGCAAGACAGTGAGAAAGGGAGAGACCAATACTGAATATAATTTGCGGGCATCAGAGAGCTGCTATCAACATGCGGGAGAATTCTGGACTTTCCGGGAGAAGTGGAATGTCTGTATACCGATGCTACAGACTGTGGTGGCTTAGTGGTTGGCATTGTCTCATACGTCCACTGGTTGAGTATTAGATAATAATTAAAAAACAGCCTTGTTTAATATCTACTGTGTAATGTACATGTATGAAATTAGTTTCATACATGGAGTTACATAAATTTAAATAGTAACATTATCAGTAATGCTACAGTCCAAATAAAACATTTTCTCATATGAAAACAATTACTATTTTAGAGAACAGAATCACAGGAAGCCCATTCATGTGACCAGCTTAGTATATCCTTCCTGAGTACCATAGAATGTTATAAGAATGCAATACTGTGGGGATTCAGGATGCTCATTCAAATGACCTAGTTGCTCCCAAGTAATGTGTTTCACATATTGTCTGTTTTTTTTTTTTATATGGGTATGTGCTATTTTGGCAGTGAAAGATCTGAACATTGTGCTGTTTTCAGCATAGATCATCAAAATAGTGATCGTGTGCATTTTTTTGCAATTTTTTTTTCTCCTTGAAAAGTTAGGTAGACCGTGTACAGTTCAGTGGGTTATGAAACTGTGCCTGCGTTAATAAAGTAGTTGGATTGAATTATTTGGCCACAAGAGTAGTCAAGCCACTATTAGGTCATTGTGTAAAGCCCATAGCCTGAATTTCTCCAGGGGTGCTGGATGATTCTAGACTCTGACTCCAAGCTTTGTTCTCACCTGTAGATGTATATAGGTGTCGTGGAGGGCAAGATGTGGTATATGATAACTACTCATCCCCCCCGCATGGTTCCTGAAAGAGGAAGCAAATAAAGCTTGGGTCCTATACAATATTGCGGTCAAAAATTTATCTTGCTAGGGTTGCTCAAGTTTTCCCACATATTCCATTGCCTTACTTAGATTTAAGCTACACCTCAGGGTCATTATAACAGAGTAGTAACACTTATAATGTAATATAAGTAAATACTGAACTCTCCAAGTATTCCTAGAGGAACTGACAGCATTATATATGAAATTAGTGATGATACAAAACAGAGTCCTTTGTGACAGAGCATTTCACAACCTTAGTATAATAAAGCCAAACATTGCCTTGGTTGCCTAAAAGTAAACAATTTTTACTTTATTGGCAAAAAACACAGAATTATGCAATTTTGACATCAAGAATAAAATTTAAAAAAATCTATCATGCAACATTAGTTTGAATGATACTCTGTACATTACGCATACTGTATATCTAGGTATATGAATGATGTACCAAAGTGTTGCTCTTCTCGTAACCATTTAAAAAGATAACTGTAGAATTTGAATTGTTAACCTCATAATCATACAACTCTCTCTAGATCATAGATTCAAAAAACAATAAAAATGTTCATTCATCCTCACATTTTTCATACTCTTATGAAGTTCAGAGTCATAGTGAAGAGCCTATCCCAGGCAAAATGTGGCACCAAGCAGTGGAAACCGTGGCCTGGATGCCAGTATATTGCAGGCCACACACTCACATTTAGAGACGCCAATTCACCTAAACAGTGGACACTTTCTAACAGAGAAAACTCAAGAAACTGCTGACTATACTTGACAATGACTCTCACCCTCTGCAAGCCATCCTGGCTGAACAGAACAGCACTCTCAGCCACACACTGACAGAGGTGTGCTGCTCCAAGCAGCACTATATCAGGTCATTCTTGCCTTTGACCAGTAAACTCCATAATGAGTCAACCTATGGAAGGGGGGATGACTCACTGTCTGAATGGACCCAAACTACTCATGCCAGTTCCATTTAACAAATACTTATTCATTAACAGTACAACACATTGTATTTTTTTATTACAGGATTTTCTGCAATGTTTTCTCTGATAACCCCTGTACTATTACCGCTTGCTGGTATTATTAAGGGTTCAAGCATGTTCCGTGTGGAACCTAATTGTTTTAGTACCGATTTTTAGGGTTTAAACACACTCCGTGTGGAACCATATTGTTTTGACCCTGATTTTTCATTAGGGTTCAAGCACGTTCTATGTGGAACCCTATTGATTTAGTTCAGATTTTTAGGGTTCAAGCATGTTCTGTGCGAAATTCCTATTGTTTGGGGAATTATTCTTATTCAATAAGGGTTCAAGAACGAGCAGGGCATCTCTGCTAATTTGCATAATTCAATGGCCAGCCAATCAGAATTCAGCAGTTCCTGCCCAATTTTTTGGCAAATTTGCAAAATTTGCCTGATATATCCTTGCATACTAGTTCAAGGATTTTCATCCAATCTGGACACATTTGGTATCGTTGTAATCAGCAGACCCAGCTGGTTAATAATTATCCCAAAAATCCCATGTATGCCATCTGGCGTGAATTGCATGCTTCAGCCCATTCTGATCAATCCAGACCAACCCATAAGTCTTAGCAACACCCAGTTTGGCCACAAGTTGCGTATACCCACCCACTACTCAGCCGCGCAAAATGGGCCCGTTGCCCCTGAAGGGGGCTCCATAGCCGACACTGTATGCTACATCCCATGCTACCCATTCCAGCACTGCCTGTTCAAAGGACACACCCAAATAGCCTATGCTACCAACTGCCTATACCTGCACTACCCATTAGTACATGCAAACAGTGACAGCATGGACTAACCACAAATTTCTGGATTAGGTATCATGGGTTGAAGCAGGCATTGCCAGCATAGGCACATGTGGTGTGGTTGAAGCAAGCAGTGCTGGATGGGTATATTGGGTTGAAGTATGCAGTGCTGGCATAGGCAGTGAAGCATGCAGTGCTGGCATAGTCACTTGAAGGGCACTTGGCACATGTGTTGTGGTTGAAGCAAACAGTGCTGAATGGGCAAAATGGGCTGAAGCATGCAAAGCTGGCATAGGCAGCTGGGGCTTAGGTGCTTATGCTCCCCAACTGCCTAGCCCAACACTATCTGCTTCAAACCTTAAATCAAAGCTCTTTGTGTTGTTCAATGAACAAAATTGCTTTTTCTTTCTCCTTTTGTCAGGGGTTTCTGTTGTCCTTGTTGGTACTGTGTACTTCAACCCGGCCATAACCGCTTGATGTTATATTTCTTATTTTTATTCTGGTTCTTCCCTGAAATGCAACCCCCAGACAGTATGTCTCAGCAACACCCAATTTGGCCACAAGATGCTACCCACCCACTACTCAGGAACCAAAACTAGTTCAAGGACTTTCATCCAATCTGCACAAATTTGGTATCATTGTAATCAGGAGACCCAGCCGGTTATGTTATCTCAAAACCCCGTGATTGTCATTCAGCCTGGCTGCAGGCCATGCTCAAAGTGCTTATCCCCCCAACTGCCTATGCATGCTTCAGCCCATTCTATATATTCCTGTACTTCTTGCGTCAACAGCCTACTCCATACTTTTTATGCTGGAAGCATAGCTGGTCAAAAGTCATCTCTAAAATCCTATACTGATCACACCCCAAGCAGCTATGCCCCCAAATGCCTATGTAGGCTTCACTGCATATGCCAGCACTGCTGCAGGCTAGGAGCCATGTAGCCATGCCCCCCAGCTGCATATGCCAGCACTATATGCTACAACCCACACTCTCCATTCCAGCACTGTGTGGCCAAAGTCCCCACCCCAAGTGCCTGTGTCCCCCAACTACCTAGTTCAACACAACCTGCTTCAACTCCCAAATCAAAGCATATTGTATTGCTTGACGGTCAACAATCGATGATTTTGCTTTCTGCTTTAGTCAAGGGTGTATGTTTTCCCTGTTGGTACTGCATGTTGAACCTGACCATAACTGCTTGTGGTTATATTTATTATTTATTACTGTTGATATGTTATTTTTGTCTGTCTGTGTTGTCTTACTGTAAATATGCAATTTCCTTCTGGATTAGTAATTAATCCCTGGGAAAAGTCAATCAAATTTCATTAGTTCAGAAAACCAAAAGTGGTGCTATTCAAACAATGATGCATCAAAATAATAATAAAGAAAGCTCAGTTTGGCTGCATTATTTTTAAAAATAAACATAAAGAATGGTTAGTTTGATTGGTTGGGAAATACCATCATCTAGTGGCCACTATGGTGAGAATTTTTTTTGCCAATCCTGATTTGACATGTTTCAGGATATTTATCTTAATAACTCTAAGCAAACAACAGGCTGAAAAATGACAGGTTATCACCCTACAACAAAGCATCCTGTATGTACATCCATTAATGCAATGTATTAATTAATGGCACAGAGCCATGGCCTGAAGGTTTTTAATTTAAAATTCCTTATCATAGTAAGGTCCCTATATTTTTTCAGCAAATTGTACAATCAAGTCCAGTAATATCAGTTTGATTAGAAATTACAATAAAAAGTGTTCTGACTCTTCAGTTCAGCATACATCTTATAAAGCAAGCCTAGGGAAAATAAAATTAAATGTCATTTCTGACCCATGGAAAGTTATTGAGCAATTACCAAAATGTAAGAGAGAGAGAAAAAAAAAAAAACATTTTCATTGCTCTGACGAGTATAAATTAATGGGTGGCATATTATGAGCGATGAACTTCACCTACAATTAAATTTAAAACTATAAATCAAATAAAAAAACTGGTGAAATGTACTGTGTAATTATGGACTATCCCTTTAAAATGAAATAATGCATTGTACAATGATTTTAGTAATAATTATCTGAAGTGATCTTGACATTTCTGTTTGGACATACAGAACTATACATAACTTCAAGCAGCATCCCAACACTGAATAATGATTCAAAGACTAAAGTAAGCTTTACACACATTTTTGGTAATTTCATACTAGGATGTAGGTGAACTCTCATTCAAAAATTGCTTTCAAAAATGTATTTTCAACAATCAAATTGGGTACATGCGGTTTAAGGGGTCCAGGCTCACTTCAACCTTATAGTAAATTAGCAGTTTCGACATCTGGATGGATTCTAAAATCAAAATCAAATGTCATCTAGACAGTTTTCCATGCAGGTCTCATACTGGAATAGGCTCACTGTGACTGTACTGAATAAGCAGCATGAAGGATGAATACAAACAGATGCCCCGTCATAAGGACTACATATTTTAATGCAAATAAATGCACTTCTTATTTAATAAATTTAGGTACATGCACTTTTTGTAGTTGAGTGCAATCTGCTGTGCAACACCACTTCTGATGCAGCTGACTAACAAATCTAATATGTAACTGATTTTATTATGTGGATAAAAGATAATCCTTGATAATAAATGATAGTCACTGTAAAATTACTACATTGTTGGCAGGGACAGTTTAATTTGCATTGAGTAAATAATAATGTTAATCTACTGCATGCAACACTACTTTGCTATTTAAAATCAAAATAAACCTACAGCTGCCCAGCTACTGAAGTGAAGTATTGTGAATTTTGTGTATAGTAATAAATTTAAAAGGTAAACCAGGCAGAAAACTTAAGTAGAATCACCTAATATGTGATATTCAAAGAGTGACAAAACAATTATGGGTGTTTTTTAACTAACACACACAAACATTTGGTGTGTGCTTATCTTGTGCTGGGTCATGGATTATGTTAAAACAATACTTGATATTCCCCAGTGACAGATATTGCAAAAAATCATACTGCACACAACTATATTATTCTTACAAGGAGCTAGTACATTTTGCAGATGCGATGAACTGTTCGACTTAACATGCTAGAAAGCCACTTTGTTTAGAGCTACAGCTGAAATATCTTTATTCAGTTCTTTGATGTCCTACAGAGGGCAATAGCTACTGCTCCATATTGAAATTGAGATCATTGTTAATACAAAAGTTGATTGCAATTAATATCAGCCCTTTGAAATCATCAGTATAGTATGTTCAATTCGTCACATTTTCCTTGCTTAATTTTAAGTCATAGGTAGCACTGTTGCTGCACACCCACTGTGTTGGAGGTTCAATTACAACCCCTCCTCTATGTAGCTGTGCATTTCATATGGGTTTCTTCTGTTTTTATTTCCTAGTCCAACGACATGTACAAGAAAAATGGTGTTAATTTTCTCGCAATGTGTGCCCTATGCTACACTAGCATCCCATTCAAAGTCTCAGTCAACCTAGTGCCCTGTTATTTGGGACATCCTCTGACCTGGTATAGGATGAGCAGTTGGAATATGGATACACTGTATCTCAAGGATGTGGTGAACAGGTTGGATATGAAGACCCACAAATGTGACATCCTGAAAAGCACGAGGCATGAGAATAGTGGGTATGGTTGGATCCTTTATTTTCACTAATGAAATTTTTTCCTTTCCAGTCATGATATACAACAGCCACACATGAATATGCAAAGAGTCACTTGCAATTGCAATTCATTATTCATCTAATTTTATTGTGCCTTTCACAGCATCATTATACAGTTGCCCCCAACGCACTTAACAGGAGTTTGTGGTAGTTATGGTTATCGTACAAGGGAACAAAGGCCAGAGTACAACAAAGGAGAGAAAGCAAAAACTCCTTTGCAAGGAAAAAGTAAAAAACCTCTAGGGAAAAGACAGAATTGTGGATCAAAATGGAAGTTTATGCCTTGCTAGCAAACTCAGAGGATGACACGGTCATGTACAGCAGCACCACCAGCCATAATTACAGTGTGTTATGTAATAAGGTGTGGGTAAGCTAGACTGAAAAAGTCGGTTTGCAGTCGTGATTAAAAAAATACTGAGACCGGCATCCCTTACATAGGCTGGAAGATTGTTTCACAATCTAAGGGCTCTGTAGCTTTAGCATCAGCAGTAATTTTATATGTGGGATGATAAGGAGACTTGAATCTAAGTGAACTATTTAGAGTATATTGACCTTTAAATATTTTATAGACAAGAAGAACTTTGAAGTCAGTCCCATACCTGCTCCTAGTAAAATTATGGCTACTGTATTTTGAACATGCTGTAGGGCATTTAATGTTTGTTGTGTATGTTATGACAGAAGAACATTACAGTAATCTAGCCTACTACACAAAAGCATGCATTAGTTTCTCAGTATCTTGAATAGTGAGAAATCACCTAAGCTCATCAGTATTCTGCAACTCTAAGAAGCATGTCTTCAGTAATGTGTTAAAGAGTTTGGTGCATATTATTCAAAAACATTACCATATTTTAAAACTATAAACTTATATAAAAGCACTATTGCGACCTTGTTATTTTAGATCTATATATTGATTTGTTTCATGGTTCATTTTTATTTTTTTTTTGTTTATTATTTAGGTTTATCATTGCAAAGTTTTTTAAAAAATATAGTTCCTATTAGACATTTTAACATTTACAACTCCATTCACTAAACAAATTTGCTACTTACAGGTTAGCAAGATATGACTACACTCAATATTTAAAATTGTATTCTAAATGGTAAAATAAGTATCTATTTCTTCTAGTTACTATACGATTATGATAGTAATGTATAGCTAAACTCAGTACTGTACCTATTCTGCTAAGTGTCAGGTTTCACCATACTTGACAACCAATAAACATTAACAATGACGGCAGTTCATGACCCTTAGCTTCACATGTGCCAGTGCTCACTTATATCCAGGAAGTTCCCAGTAGTCCCTATCAAGGAAAGACCAGAGCTCCTGAAATTCTCATCAGAACAACGAGATACAATTTATCTTGTAAGGTAAGATTTGCACTTAATTTTTAAAATATTCAATAACTATATAATGTACAGTATCCATGTTGTACTTGTTGGGAGTGAGTGGAATAAAATTTATGCAAATAACGTAAATATTCTGGTCAATAGTTTATTTCAGATTTACTCAAACTTAACATGAGTGGTTTGTTTTTGCTGTGGAGTTTAAGCATTGAATATATAAAAATGTGACTATATTAATTTTTCAGCTCTAGTGAACAGTTTATAGCTGATTAACTCTAGGCTTTGTCTATGGTTTGGGTATACAGACTAAGAATTATATTACAGCAGAGTAAGAATTACATTGATTATTTTATATATAAAGGTATAATTTTACATATCAGACAGCAAGTTTTTGAGCTTGCACAATTTAAAAAAGATATTTTGTATTTTTTTAACTCTACTCGATAAGCAGATGCATATTGTTGATTATAATTAATTTGCTAGTGATTTAGATGTATTAAATAAGCATTTGTATTTTGTGTATTACACTGCATACTTTTAAAAATAAACCACCTTCCGTCATTAAATAAGCATAAGCTACACCAGTCAATCATTATACACCAATTATTAAACTGCTAAGATGGGCCACAAGAGACTGAAGGGACATGCTGCAGTATAAGAATTCATCTTTTCACATATTTGCACTAAAATAGTAAAATATTTGTATTGAGCAGCTATCTATTAAAGGAAAATGAGATATATCAAATTGTACATATATTCAAATCTCTATGCTTTCTAAATCAATTTGTGTGTAAGAATTAAAGATTGAATTAATGTTACACGTAGGCTCATGAAACAAGTTTTAGTCACCGAATGGAGCCCCACCCCGATATCAGTACAAGGCTGTACAAATAATACAAAACAAAATAACCATGACTTGTTATGACTTGACTGACTAGAAGAAAAAGATCAGCAATAGTTAGTTATCAAAGCAAGAAAAGGGGGATTTGGACACAGATGCCTTAAAGATGAGGCTTTTCAAGAAACCCCACCGATTCTTTTTGAATACTGTGGCAGCAACTAATTTACATCATATGTAGTTACACAGGAGACACCTCATAACAATCTTCAAAATTGTAGATTTAAATAAACAATTAGTGTCTGAATGTTGTTAAATATGGCATACTGATAAAGATACTCAGTACAACATTTAAAAAAAGATAATGAAGACAAATCACTAAATCATTTGACTTCTTAAGACTGATGGTTTTGCAATATTTCAAATTTTTATTACTGTCAACCATAATGTTATTAAGTAACATTGTAGCTAACCGAGAACACTTAATGTGGTATGAAATGAAAATGTCATAGCTCAAAGTGTTTTGTGAGGAATCAAGCATGCTTTTATTGTAAGGTTGCAATGCATTCAAACTGACTTTTCAAGTACAGTATGATCAGCTTTGTACAGTGGGGTCTAAAAGTCCAATGAATGTTACTGAATACTAGCCATTTTCAGTCTTCAAACACCCCCATAAATGTTCAATGGGGTGAGGTAAGGTGAGCATAGAGGAAAGTCAGTACTCCTTGTTCTTCTTTGGTCTTCAAATAGTTTTGACAAAGCTTTGAGGTTTATTTGGGCTCATTATCCTGCTGCAGTATGAATCTTTCTCCACAAAAATACAAGCCAGATGGTATAGCATGTATCTAAAGAATGAAGTGGTACTTTTCTTTTGTCAGGGTGTAGTTGATTTGATGGGGGTGTCCAAGAGTAGGCAAAACACCCCCAAATGTGAATATTTCAACCACCATGTTTCATTGTAGTTGTCATAGACTGTGCCATCAATCTGTCTTCTGTTCATCTTCCTACATAATCCAAATGCAAAATGCAAAAAATCTCAAACTTGGATTAATCAGTAAATTGTTTTTTTTTCTTCTTCCAATTATCCTTTGTGAAATGCTGGAATGACTTATTTTATCCTAAAACTTAAAAATAAATAAATATTTTAAAATTTTCAAAGTTCACTATAGTTAGGTTTCATGATATCAACTGTACATGTTTCATACCTTAATCCTGTGCTGGATAAGTGAATTTGGTAGATGGAATGCATGGATATCAGGTTTACAAACAGGGATCAAAAGCTATACTGTAAATAATGGAGAATAGCTAATTGAGACTTTTAGGGACCAATAGAATGCTCATTTTTATTACTAAAACAATAAATGAGTCAAATATTAGTTTGTATGAGATTCTAGTTTCATAAATATAAGGTCAATAATATGGATGACCTAGTTGCAGTCAACAGCCATCAAGAGTGCTTAAAAGTATGTTTGAAATTGTACATATCACGTTTTTAATTATGTGAAACTAAGTTGGCTAAAGGTACAGGCTGATTTGTTTTCAAATGTTACCCTACAAAATAAAATGTATACTTTACCGCAGTTCCTTAAAATGGGTGTAAAGTATGATGTACATTCGGCCTGCTGTGCTGTGGTCCATGGAGTCACGAAGAGTCGGACACGACTGCTTGACTAAACAACAACAACATGATGTACATTTCTAGTAACATTGATGCATTAGTATTTCATTAAAAAAGGGAATATATATAATGTTCCTAAAGGCCATGCTCAGCTAAAAAGATTTAAAGATAGATGAATTTCTAATATTGAACATATATAACAAATTTGTAAAAATTTAATGTATATTTATAGCATGTTAAGTGGTACTGATATTTATTTTTTAAATGAATGTCAGTTCAATTCAAATCACTTGAAAAGTTTTTTTTTTTTTTCATTTTTGTTTGTACCAGGCTCGGTGAAATTTGCATTTAACATTTATCTAGTGGATGCTTTGGTCCAAAGCAAAATTGATATATTTTTTGCAGTTTTATAACACGATGTAATAATTTATTTATTTTTTTTAACTTTTTCTTGTTCCTGGGCAGAAAGTATTATTTCCCAATTGTTTATGCATAAATTGAATGGAAAAGACGTATTTTTCTATTCAGACTTTGCTTTTGTGACCTGGGTAATTGTGGGCTGATACATGAGAGTGAATTACATTTCATTATCCAGGTCACAAAAGCAAAGTTTGAAGGGAATAATGGCCATTTTCTATACTTTTACAACATAAACAATTAAGAAATAACACATACTATCCAGGAACAAAATTTATGTTACATAGTGTATAATAAATGGCATGTAAGGATATGTAATGGAATTGAGAGCCCTTACCTTTTACAGCTGTTTGAAGAAAATCATAGAGGTATTGGAGGTGAATGAACCTTTACAAGTCTACAATGACCATGGCAACCCCCTAGATACAGGGGCAAGAGTTTGATTAGCTCCTTTAGATGGACACTCAAGGATATTGTTTTGGCTGTACCAGTCGAGGTTTCATGTTCAGTTCTTGATTGGCTATATCTGTTATACTGGTGTGCCATCATTTTAGCACATGTTAGTGTCATGAAGCTATAAACCTAGAGAGAGATTTGATAACATGATTTCTCTACAATAAAAACATCACTGTCTAACATCATGGAAACAGCTGAACTTTTTTTAGTCAGACAATCATCAAGCAAATGGTTTTTCAAGCTCCTAGACGAAATTTTCTAGGTTGGAAGCCGTGGGAAAAAAACAATGGCAACAAAACATTTCCTGTAACACCCATTATAATGAACACCCTCTGAAAAAGTCATCTGCCAGTTCCTGTACCGTACAGCCACTGATGCTTTAATTGAATTATAATTTGTGGCAAGTAGCACGCAAGAATAAGATTCTAGAAAAAAATAAACTCTCCATTTTAATTGTTAGACATGCTGGATTATGTACCTTTTAGTGTTTATTGTTTTCAAAGCACAACAATGGAATCCAGATATAACTCTAAATATAGATTATTTACCTGATAATCACTGAAACTCACAAAAGTTCAGCATTTCAAAGATGAGAAGTAAAGTTTTTCCCCCTTTATTCATATTAATTTTTATTAATGCCTATCTATTTAGGATTACAGTGAAGCAAGGGATATAAGGCAGGGTCCATCCTGCAAATAACTGGAAGTGATGTAGGGCACTAACAAATTCAGTCGTGCTAAAGGCAGGTAAAGTCACCTGGATTATATGTCTTTCTGAGGACCAGTTGAACAGAGGCAAAGAAACTCTAAATTCCATACACACATAGCAGGGGCCAGATTCAGAATCTGGAGGAGCAAAAATAACACTGAATATAGCTCCAGGTTGTTCCCCCATATAAACAATAGGTTCTAGATTCAGTATACGTTTTCTGTGTGTATGTGTGTGTGTGTGTTTGTGTGTGTGTGTGTGTACATGGTCAGAATTCAATGCTTTTATGTATTCAGTGTGCACTTATGATGTCAGATATTAAACATCTTGCTTTTTGAAATTTGTATCACAAACTATGTATACAGACTGCTCTACACATACACAGTACACACACTGCTTGGAGAATATGATTGTTTTGTTTCAAAATTATTTTTTTTTCTGAATGATCAATCATTTAAGGATGAGAAAACTATGTTGAAAACAATATAATGTCCCGTACTGATCCTCCCTCATCCTGATGAATCCTCAAAAACCACAATATGTACAGTACTGTGCAAAAGTCTTAGGCAGACAAGCACAATTATGTTTAAATTGGTGTAAAACTGTGATTTCATGTTAGTCAAAGTGTCTCAGTTTGCATATTTCAAAACATCTCTTTATGTAACACCAGAATTTACAATTACCATCCAACATACCCATGTACTTGCAGAGCTCAAATAGGAGTGCACTTTGTTTGGTAATCAATGCCTCAAAATTTAAGTACTCAAGTTCACAAGTAAAGTGAGCTGTTGGTGAAAATTTAAAAATACATGTAATGGCTAGATTGCTTTTGAAGAGAGACTTTGGAAGCAAAGTTGTGTGTTGTTTGAGCCATCCAACCACATCAATAGTAGTTTGTAGAACAGAAGAAATTATTTTTATTTCTTTTTGTATTGCTGTTTATTTGTCAGTCTTCGAATGTCAAATTGTGTGAACAGTGGTGCTTGAAATTTTGTGAACCCTTTACAATTTTCTGAATTTTTGCATAAATGTGACCTAAAATATCATCATATTTTCATTAAAGTTCTAAAAGTAGGGAAAGACAACCCAATTAAACAAATGAGACAAAAATATTTTACTTGGCCATTTATTTATAGAGGAAAATGATCCAGTATTGCGTATCTTATGTGGCAAATGTATATGAACCTCTAGGATTACCGGATATTTTTAAGGTGAAATTAGAGTCAGGTGTTGTCAATCATATGTAAGTGGGAGCCCTTTAAAGAATAGTAATCTATTACATCACATGTTTATGGAAGTGTCTTGAACAAAGGAGATCTCTGACGACCTCAAATAAAGAGTTGTTAGTGCTCGTCAGACTGGAAAAGTTTACAAAACCATCTCTAAAGATTCTGGACTCCACCAATCCACAGTCAGACAGATTGTGTACAAATGGAGGAAATTCAAGAACATTGTTACCCTCCCCAGGAGTGGTTCACCAACAAAGATCACCCCAAAAGCAAGGCATGCAGTAGTCCTAGAGGTCACAAAGGAACCCAGGGTAACTTCTAAGCAACTGATGGCCTATTTCACATTGGCTAATGTTAATGTTCATGAGACTGAACAACAACAGTGTGCATAGCAGGGTTGCAAGGAGAAAGCCACTGCTCTCAAAAACGAACAGTGCTGCTGTGTACAATTTCATAAATATTTCAATTTCAATTTTATTTATATAGCGCTTTTAACACGGAGCGCGGTCACAAAGCGCTTTACATAGACCTGGGCCCACAGTCCCCAGAGAGTAAGCCAAAGGCCACAGTGGCAAGGAAAAACTCCCTCAAGAGGAAGAAACCTT
>JAACJT020001505.1:4008-14856 GCA_009936485.2 Gymnarchus niloticus | reverse complement strand
GTCGGGGAATAAAAAGAAAGACAAAACCTTGGAATATTTTTCTTTTTTGAAAACCTCTGGGTTTTGACAAAAAAGGGTGCTAAAGTGTTAAACTCATCTTTAAGATGGTGCTTAAAAATGTATGCCCCCCCCCCCCCCCCATTTCAATCACACCAGCAATACCATACAATAGAGGAGATTCTGACAGGCAGTGTTAATGTATGCCCAGTCTTCCCTGTACCTCCATCCGTGCTTTTTTGTACTGCTCTGGGACAGGTGTTGTTAAGGGACTTTGAATTGGCCGGACGGCCCGGGTGAGTTCACCTCACACAGTTGCCTAGCGCCTGTCAGTCCGGCCCGCTTGTTCACCTCTCGCCCTTCCGGTTGTTAACGAGGAGTCGCCGCACGTCAGATGCCTTGATTTGTTGTTTTCGACGAGAAGAAGCCATACGCATCAGGAAGCCATATTTCAGTGGCGACGCTTTACAGAACCAGTGCTGCGCCCCTGTGTGTAGTGTGTGTTTTTTTTTTTTTTAATTTTTTTTTTTTTAATTTTGCATATCAGTCATTGTCCAGGTTCCAATGAAACCAAACCAAGGTGGAATAAACGTGGAAAAAACGTGCTGCTTTGTACCGAAGCGAAACAACTCTTTTTGAAATGGCCTCTTTGGTGCCACTTAGAGGACCTGAGGAGACTGCAGGAGTGTAACCTTTTCTTTGAGAATTTACTTTAAAATCTTGTGTTTAGAATGGCATTTTTTTCTGCTTTATTTATTCATTATTTTATCCTTTTTTGTAGTTAGATTAAGGTTTGTGTTTCTTATTTTTCCTTCGGAAGGTGTCCTCATTTAGTTTATTTCTGAAAAGTAAACTGTACTTCTCAGCCTGGAGGCTGAGAGGCTTGTTCCTGAAGGTGGTCACGTCGACAGACCACCCACAACTCACATTTTAACATCGTTGTAAAGGTGGTGTTATCGCTGTCAGCGATAACGGTGATGGTGCAGACATTCAGCACGGCTGTGCTTATTTATATTACTGTCCTTCCATGTAGACCTGAGTTCCATAATGAGCTTCTGTTACGTTCTCAGTATATACTACGCAGTAGTACATCCTGTGTCTGAGTTGTATTTGTCAAATGATTTTAATACTGTTTGCCTTGAGTCTGGACATTTTAGAATTTAAGCATCTGTAATCCCATTTATGTTCTCTCTTGCAAAAGACAAGTAAGCTGGCTCAGGATATATTAATAGAAAATATTGCACAGGCCTTACAAGGGGAAGAAATGTCCCAAAGAAAATGTTAATCTCTGAAGAATTTGTAGCAAAGGCAGAAACGGTACTCTATTAAATGTTTAATTTGATCCACAGATACGAGCTATGCTGTTGCTAAGCTCTACATATACGGCTTAATAAACAAAATCAATACATTGCAGACCACGGAGCATCTGTAGGTGAATGACAAGCAAGATTATTCCACCTTCCGGAGAGGTCCAGCTCCTTCAGATAATGCCCATACGCGTGTCATGTGCAGGCTTTCATTTGGTGAAGATTTGGCCCTGTTTTAGCTGCAGACCTCAGGTTCATCAGAATTCCTGGTGTAGAAATAAGGGATGCACTGTTCTTGGCAAGTAAAACTGTGACTTGGGACCTGTGGGGAGAGGCAGCTTTTCTCAGGGACTACTGCCGGTCATTAACAAAACCCTTTCTGATCCTGCCTCTGGCAGTTGTGAGGAATCATATCCAATCAACGTGTTGTGGTGTTTGTTGGCTAACCTCAGTATTTTGCCAGTGCTTCTGTTGCAGGTGTTATGGTAAAGGAAATTAGAAGGTTTCTTTTTTGATTAACTTGCTATATCTTGCAATGTTTCACCCATTCTCACACATTCAGATCTAGGCTTTCCCCAGAAAATTTTTAATTGTTCTTCTGTTGTTGCCACAGAAACCCTATCAACCATGCCTAGCTGTTTTCTGAGTTACTCTTTCAGTCCTGTGGTCCTTTTTTGTTTCTGGTTTAAAAAAAAACAAAAAAAACAAAACAACATTTTACTAAATGACATTTTCCAACTCTTCCTCATTAAACCTTTCTTGTAATGATGTGACAAATGAGGCTTCAAAGCCCCATGGTGGATTCAGGATACTCTCACCCACCATGGGGCTTGAAGCCTCATTTTTCCCATTACAAATTTCTGGAACTGCATGTATTTTACTAGTAGAGGTAAACTTGTAACTCAAGTGAAAGCTGAGTTTGTAGCAGTGAGCAGACTGCTCTCCATGGCATAGAAAATACGACCTCTGATATCTATTCCATTTGAAGTCAGAGATCTGTTGCTTGCCGAGCCACATTGCACTAATTGCATCCAGTTTGTAGCACGGCCATGTGACCTCGATCATGCTTCAATTTGGTTCAAAGGGCTAACTGTTTGGCCAGTTGACTGGTGCTTTTTAAGTAACCCTAGGATGAGACGTCTGGTTCGCACGAACCCAAGCCTGATCAAAAACTTGTATCTGTCCTTCCTCGCAAAAATGTGCCGCATCAAAGTGGTTAAAAAAACCACATTGCTTTTCTTTAATGATGTTCTTGTAACACTAAACTGACTTCTTTTTTTTCCCCCAAGCGTTTGCTTTAGATAAACTTTCACCACACTTGTTTTGGTGGCTGGCCTGCAGGCAGGGGAGGTATCGTACGTCTATGAATTGTACAGTATTTATATTGCTTTTGCATTTAAGAAAGTATATTTGCATTTGTGGTCTGTTTTTGATGGTCATGTACCTTTTTCTTGAATCCTGAAATTGTTTCAATGTTATAAAGATATTTTCATACTTGATTTGAAACATGAAAAGCTTAGATCTTGTGACTTTATCCATTGCAGTGCATTTTTTTGAATATTTTGAATTTCAGCAGTTAATGGCCTGTATATATTAAAACAAATCTTTGTTTCCAGTTGTGTTCTCTTAGTTTTAAGCTAATTTCTTAAATCAGATATCTAACTAAAATGCATGTTTAAAATAGTTTAAGTTTCTCACATAAACAAGGTTTAAGATCCACAACTGTGCCTGAAAAATGGAACTGTATTTGGTGTTTATACATGTACGTATGTACATTGGAATGTGGGTTTTCACATACCTACTCACCATGAGACACACACACACAGAGGTGATTGTGAAGTTTGGGCACAGAGCGCCCGTGGAGCAGTTTTTTGGTGAAGGACCTTTTTTCCATAAGGACCCAACAGTAATATGGGTACTTTGCTGGCTTTGGGATTAGAACCCGCAATTTTCCGGACACAGAGCCTCACACCACCCCAAAAAGAGCCTTTTGGTGCCTGGTATTGCCAGGTGATCTCTTATCCAATTACTAATCAGGTCTGACCCTGCTTAACTGCTGCGGTCACGTCTATTCCAGGTGGTATGGCTGTACTTGAGTGAAATTTAAGTGCTAACTTCTTGGCATGGGGCAAATAGCAAAGAAAAAGTCACGTGATTGTGTTTGACACCTTATAAATGATGTATTCATCTGGGTTAAATGTAAATGTAAGGCAAGTACAGCTGCTACACCAGATAGTAATTTAAAACGGAAAACTCACCTGTCACACCACTAGAGGGCGGTGGAGTTATTCTAAAGCATGCTGGCCCTCTAGAATCAATTAAAATGCTGAGAAGGAAGCTGCAATCTAAATATTTTTCGGAGCGAGTAGGACAGGTATAAGAAAGTGTAGTCTGTCTAAATGTGAGAGCTGCAACGTTTCTGATAAGTGGGATTTCAATTAGGAGCTGCTTTCTGAGATAAAGAGCCAGTGTCGTTAACCATAATGTTGCAGTACCTTCTCAGGTAACTTAGAGATGTTGACGTTTGTGCTCTAACAGCCTGGGCCAAATGCTAACCTTGCATCTCATCTAAATGTCAGCGAAATTCTACTATATTTCAAAATAAACTGAGTGCTCTTGGTTTGAACATACTATATGCCAGCAAACAGAAATGGTCAGTGGGTTAAATCTGCATTAAATGTGCATGCCAACAAATTTCTGAAATCATGGTTTACCAGAGGGTTGCTTAGCTGATAAAATGTCAAAATGGGAAGGGAGTAACCAGGAAGGTACAGTCCCAAAGTTCAACATTAACCAAACACACAAAAAAATTCAAGGCATTAACAGACACAAAAGCTTAAACATATGGAAAATAAACTTCATTAAGACAGCTCAATCTGTTCAAGTCTACAGGATTTTATTCCTACAAATAACATTTATGCTTGCAATTTGATACATTTACTGGAGTGAATAACCATATCCTGGCTCATCAAGACAGCTACAGTACATTGACAATGGTAGCAAAATTACAGGAAATAGTTATGGTAGTTTAAATGGAGGACTGGTTAATTTAGGTCAAAATCTGCTTGCTTAGTGCATTTATATTTAAAAACTTGTGAACAGGATAAAATATTTTATATACAGTGGGATTCAATGATCTGAGATCACTAGTGGAAATTTAATATTCTTTTCTGACAATCTTTTATTACAAATATCAGCATAACTTGAGTGAAAAGCTGAATCTTTGTAAAAACATGAATTTTATAATTTGGTCTGTTCCCATTTTGTTTTAATGACAGCATGGATTTCTCAAGTTTGTGCAAAACCTGATGATCCCTGTTATCCCAGCATCATCTGAGAACATTCCAAAGAATAATTCTTGGCTTTCTCAGTCTTCAAGTGCTCCATAAATGTTCAATGGGGTTGAGGTCAGGTGACTATTGAGGGAAGTCCATGGCAGTCAGCACTCCTTGCTCTTCTTTAAATAGTTCCTGCAAAGCTTTGAGTTATGTTTGGGGTCATTGCCTTGCTGCAGTATAAATCCTTCTCCACAAAGATTCAAACCAGAGCATACAGCATGTCTCAAAAATGGAGCAGTACTTTTCCTTTGTCAGGGTGTATTTGATTCAGTGCAGGTGTCCAACTCTAGAGTAGGCCAAACACCCCCAGACTTGCATTTTTCCACCATGTTTCATTGTTTTAATATGCTGTGGTACCTATCTCCTTTCTCATCATCATCCTCTTTCAGCTGCTCCCGTCAGGGGATGCCACAGCAGATCAACCTTCTCCATCTCCTCCCGTCCTCCGCATCTTGCTCCGTCACACCAACCACCTGCATGTCCTCTCTCACCACATCCATAAACCTCTTTGGCATTCCTCTTCTTGTCTGGCAGCTCCATCCTCAGCATCCTTCTCCCAATATACCCAGGATCTCTCCTCTGCACGTCCAAACCAACACAATCTCACCTCTCTGGATTTGTCACCATATGGTACCTCTCTCTTTTCTGTTTGTCTAATTACATAAATCTTTCAGTTACTGCTGAAAATCTCAAACTTGGATTCATCAGTAAATAGGACATTTTTCCAGTGATCCATTGTGAAATGCTGCTATGTCATAGCCCATACCCAATGTTTGGCCTTGTTTCCCTTCCTGAGAAGTGATTCAGAACCTGATACTTGTTTGTCCTTTGAGACCACTACTAGCTACATCACCTTCCTGCAACGTGTTTTAGACTGCTATGCACTGCCCCTTAGAAAGTTTCAGTCTAGCCATGGGTTAACACTGAGAAAGGCCCTCTTTGCTTAGAATAACCGTTTGGCTTCTAACAGCTTCGCTTATTTCTGACGCTATTATTTTCCACAGTCACAATGCTACTTGGCACCAAGGGCATCAACGTCAGCTGCTGTCCGCATTTTTGACGGCTACCTAAGCCAAGGTGGAGAGCTCCCAATGACGTTCTGCAGACCTGTTTTCGTATGATGGAGGCGCCATTTCTGATGTGACCTAAACATCACGCCCGATCACCAAGAACCCGAATGGGGATGCTCTTCAGATTTCTAAAATGACGCACATGATGGCAGACAAAGACACAAGCGCGACATAATCCGTCGCCGGGGTGATGGGTGACTCTCCAAGCTGTAACCCTGGGTTAAGAAACAGCATTTAAGATGTCGTGCTCTGATTTTAGGTTCTGAAATCTGGCTCCTTCTCCGTTTAGCGCAAATCTCCGGACGTTTTACTGTAGAATTCAACGCGCTTCCCCTCTGGTGACATTTCCATCGAATGTACGTTTAACCCCACAGGGTAGGAAGAATCTCGACCCGTTCGCCATTTACTAGTCACCCCACGTCGACCTTATCCCCCCTTTACCACGAGACCAAAATAGGAAGCGCGCCCCCGCACCAAACTCGGGTGCGCGCCGTCCAGCCATATCTGCAAGGCACCCGCCACTCCCATAAGCCGACACTAAACGCCTTCCTGTAAGCCTTTTCCCTACTTAGAAACAATCCATAGTTACACGATTATTCCATATATTATGATATTAACGTTACAAAACTGTTAAGTATATTCGTCGCGGGCACAGTAACAGGTACAGGAGACGTTCACCACGTATACTGCTCTCCCCAGGGAGCTCAGAGCCCGCCCACTCCTCCGATGACGCCATCGAAAGCCAATCAGTGCTCCCGCGAGCAGAAGCGCGCCTTACACCATTGGTCGGCCCTGTTGTCAGATTCTCAATCCGTCACCACGGCGACAAGCAAGAAAGAAGGCGAAGCGTTATCTTGCAAGATGAGGAGACTGTCCAGCAATACCTTTATATCCCCAGACATCTACCTTTCGAATAATACGACACTCACACTCTTCGAACGGTATTTTTATGAATGTCTCCGTAGGGGGAAAGTTCGCCTAGGTGTGAGAGCAGTATAATTTAGAACGTCAGTTGATCATTATTGAAACGCAGATCATTTACTTTCCAACAGAAGAAATCCATTTAGGAGCAAAAAACGGCTCGCCAACAGAATTCGTCGTGATCTCTTTTTCCTCCCCCCCCCCGGACAGCTTGTTTGTCCGTCGACGAGGGAAATCAGACAACCTTTAAGCATCTTTGCGGCAGCGACTCCCTGGGCTCGTGTGTGTAAACGGGGCAAGCAGTCAGTCTTTAAGAAATACTTGAAAATGGTGCTGTTGTGCATTATTTCGTGTTTAAATCAAACGTTGCTCTGCGTGAAACCGCTTCCACGCGCTTAAAATTATATATTTTTATATAGATTGTACATTGAAATATACAGTTTCGACTAGTATTTTAGTGCCTTTTGGTCCACAGTTTTAGGTGAGAAGCTGGCAGGTGTTTATGGTTATGATGGTCCATACAGTGTTATGCACCTTTGTCCATCCACCAGATGTGGAAGATAACTCCATTTCATGAAACAGCTTTTTAATGTTGATCTGAAGGCTAAACAGAGCATTAACATTCAGCTATTCAGCTAAACCCTGGCTGGTTCCTCTTAACCAGTCAACCCAGCTAGTTTGTGCTGATTTCCTACGTCTCTGGTGGTCAGCCGGAGTGTGTGCATAGTCCATTATCTTGGTAGTATGGTGAAAGGTGAGTTTTGAGGCCAATGGTGAAGGCATACTATTGATGTTCTGAGGGATATTGAACCAGCAGACAGGGGTGACTTGGTAGATAGCATTGTGTGTGAAGTTTGCATTTTGTCTCGATTTTTGTTCCTCCAGTGGTTAGGTTTATTGGTGTGTCTAAATTATCTGTGATGGACTGGCTTCCTGTCCAGGGTGTACTTCCTTGTGAACCTGACCAGGATAAGCAGTTAGAGGATGGTTATAAAATAGACAGTATTAAATATACATATTATAGACACTGGACAGAGGAAGACTGGGAAATAACGTTATGGCCAGTCAAATATAAGTTTTGAGGTGTTTGGATCACAAAGAAGAACATTTGTGAGACACAGACCAAATGAAAGTATGCTGGAGGACTGCTTGATGCCATCTATTAAGCATGGTGAAGGCAATGTGATGGTCTGGGGCTATCACTCTATTTTGTAACGCCATGCCATACCCTGTGGACAGTGCTTGATTGGAGCCAGTTTCGCCCCACAACAGGACAATGACCCAAAGCACAACTCCAAACCATGCAAGAGCTATTTAGGGATGAAGCAGCCAGCTGGTATTCTGTCTATAATGGAGTCACTGGATCACAACCCTATTGAACTGCTGTGAGAGCAGCTTGACCTAATGGTACGTAAGAAGTGCCCATCAAGCCAATCCAAATCGTTGGAGGCGCTTCAGGAAGCACGGGGTGAAATATCGTCAGATTACCTCAACAAATTGCCAACTAGAATTCCATGGTTTACAAGGCTGTAATTGCTGCAAATGGAGGATTCCTTGATGAAAGCAAAGTTTGAAGGACACAATTATTATTTCAAAAATCGTTATTTCTAACTTTGTCAGTAACTATATTTCCTATTAATTTTGCTATATTTCATATTCGGACTAATTTCATGTATGCTTTCATGGAAAACAAGAACATTTCTAAGTGACCCCAAACTTTTGAACAGTAAATTTAAATTCGACTTGTCCAGCTGTGTCAGTATTTGCCATTTGGAATGTTCCTCTTTTAAAGCGGAGAATTCGATTGCTTTTGTGGTAACTTGATGTGTGAGGCGCTTAAAATGACAGCATACTGTGTTTTAAGCTATGCAGTATATTCTGCCTCTGTCTTACTGCATCTTGGCAGTAGCAAATACAGCGTGAATACAGCTGTGCAAACATAAAAAGCGAACTAAAATTAAGCAAGCCTGACTCTCCAAACCCTTTTCAGGAAATACAAGGTTTACACAAAAACACCGGTTCATTGAGTCTCCTATGAGTCACGGAGGTTTCTAATCTCAGTTTGTACCCAGGCAAAGGTGTATGCAAGGCACATAAATAAAAAAAACAGCCTGCTTTACTCGACGAAACCGACTTGTGTTCCTTATGCCTTTGGATTTAGATACCGAACAGCAAAGACCGAATAAGGCATTTAATTTTATTTCAATAAAAGATGAGTTCAGATGTACTATTTTCAGTGAAACATCCACGGTCCTTTGGTAATGGCGTGGTTTCCCCCTCATCGGTTTATAAGTTTACATTTGTAGGAGTATATTGAAGTTGCAAGTTAAACCATAAAATAAATTCGAATAGTGTATTTTCATTCTGCGGATCTCCCTGAGTCGTTTATGATACGTACGTTTCATTGGGCGTTCTGTATAGAAAAACCCCTTTAATTTATATTCTGACGGTGTTCAGCCAGGAAATGCGTTCCCAAAGGAAAGCTGATTGCGGACCGTTCGAATGCTTGGTACACACGGTAACTACGGTACACAGACCACAGAGCTGCGGCGCGGGCTCGCGAATCTCGTGAACGCGCTCGGCACCAATGAAATTCCTCGTGGGATTAAAAAAAAAAAACAAACAGAAAACACAGAAGTGGCGCTCGCCCCTGCGCGCGTGGGCTCGTGAACCCCGCAGGGCGTAGGGGAGGGGCCGACGGGGGAGGCGGAGCCTGAGCGGCTCTCGGCAGCGAGCCGCCATTTTTGCGAAGGCAGTAGAGACGGGGGAGAGGGGGGGTGTAGCTTCCGAGTCGTCACGGATAGGACGGTGGTGGGAGGTGTGTGTGTGAGTGAGTGAGTGAGTGAGTGAGTGAGTGAGAGAGAGTGTGAGAGTGAGAATCGAACGGTCCAGATTTAAACACATAATAATAACAGCCGAACACCCAAATCAGGGTGACGCACGGAAGGCAGCGCGAGAGCCGTGGAGAGTACGGCTGTTTACGCTCCGTAGTGTTGTGGTCGCGTGGAGGCGGCGGGGTCTCGCCCGGCTCCTTCGCTCCTGTAGCCACGGCGTTTACGTTGAGTACCCGGTGAGTACCGCGCCTTCCTATAAAGTCACTTCATCCGCCTGCCGTCTGCCCTCCTGAAGTTGCCTTTCTTGGTCACTGCACTCCCCCTTCCCCCGAGCGTCAGGCGGCTTCTTGGGCGCCCTCCTTGGGGGGTATGGCTGGCTGAAGCCGGGGAAGCCCGTGAAGACCCCGGGCGCCCAGGGATGCATGTGGGCACCGTTTGATGGGGGATGCTCTGCACTGCGGTCGGGGGCTGATGACAGCTGAGCGACGCTCACGGATGTGATGTCGGTCGGGTTGTTTAAGAGGTCCGGCTGGCTGTGGTACCAAGACGAGTGGCTTTCTCTCATCGGCCGGTGGTCACCCCTCTCTCAGTGGAGGGCTGTTTCCACCAAAAAAGAAACGTAACAAGAAATAAGGAACCCACACTGTGGGCAGACACGAGGTTCACCCTGGTCTGAGATCAGACTGTAAGCCTCCACTTTCATCATCACACACAAAATAGAGTCACTGGGTTTAAGCCCTACAGGGAATTCAGTGGCCCTGGTCACAGTACCTGACAACGTGCATGCAATACACAAGACGGCAGTCATATTGGCAAAAAAACACACATTTGCAGAGTCGTGCAAAGGCAACGTTGTGTGTTTCATGGGGAGCGGCGAGCAGCACTGCGATCCCGGAGAGGAGCGACCTGTGAGAGGCGTGGGCTTGAAATCCGCCTCTCCGGTTTCTAGGACTGTCATCCCCTGTCGTCGTGTGACTGCGGATCGTGCTGATTTTGGTGATTTAATCTGCCCGTCCTGCCGGGCTTTGGCTGCAGCGCCGACCCCGCCCCCAGGACCGACTTCGATTCCCTACATCTGCACGCAGAAAACCTACTTTTTCTTTTTAAATTAATTTAGTATTGCAGGAATACATACTGGACGGACACACACACACATTCGTGCATGTTTCACTACAGCATCCATACAAATTCACAGCTCCTCTGCCGATGCTGATGTGCGAGTGACAGGATGGTCGAGGCTCATTTATTGAGCTGATGTCGTACAGACCACACCAGTGCATCAGGCGTCCTTCTCCGCCCCCCCCCGCCCCCCCCCCCCCCGGGCTGGGAGCCCGCCCCCCCGCCTGCATGGACTTGTTGTCGCGATGCGTCGGCTCTGCGT
>JAACJT020001504.1:0-14859 GCA_009936485.2 Gymnarchus niloticus | reverse complement strand
ACTAAGCTTATACCTTAGAACAGTCATACCTTAATAAGCATATACCTTAGAACAGTCATACCTTACTAAGCTTATACATTAGAACAGTCATACTTTATTAAGCTTATACCTTAGAAGAGTCATACCTTATTAAGCTTATACCTTAGAACAGTCATACTTTATTAAGCTTATACCTTAGAAGAGTCATACCTTATTAAGCTTATACCTTAGAACAGTCATACTTTATTAAGCTTATACCTTAGAACAGTCATACCTTGCTAAGCTTATACCTTAGGACAGTCATACCTTATTAAACTTATACATTAGAACAGTCATACCTTACTAAGCTTATACCTTAGAACAGTCATACCTTACTAAGCTTATACCTTAGAACAGTCATACGTACTCATACCTTATTAAGCTTATACCTTATTATTCAACCCTGTAGGAATACTGGCTACTTTTTCCCACTGGCCATCAAGCTCAGAAATGGTAATTCAGCTTAATCAGGCTGGGCAGCCCCCTCACCCCAGGCCTCCCAGGGTCTTGCAGTATTGTTTATACATTGTTAATACTTATTTGCATTTCTTGCACTGAGTTGCACTCTACACATTGTATGTACACATGTTTGTATATATTTACATTCTCGGTCTTGTCTTTTATCACAGGTGTGTGATTAACAGCTGTGTGTATGTCGTTTATGTAACGATTATGTATGTAATCCTGAATTTCCCTTTGGGGATTAATAAAGTATCTATCTACCTAGTTATTGAAACTGGAGTCAAATTCCTCGTTTGTGTGCATGCTTGGCCAATAAATGTGATTCTAATTTCATATAGTATCCCACTTCTCTCTCCATAGCAGGTTTGGGAGTCAGAGCACAGGGTCAGTTGTGATCAGCACCCCTGAATCAATTGAGGTTAAGGGCTTTGCCCAGGGGCTCAACTGTGATGTGGACTCTCTGCTGGCAGTGGGATTTGAACCAGCAACTCCTAACTTACACAGCCACATGCGGCCCTATGGGTAATTCATGGAGATCTGATTTGGTTAGGAACTGCAGGAGCTTCAACCTCTTATTTCCAGTGCTACGTAACATATCTTAGCCAAAATGTGAGTCAGAGCAATAGACATATTCAGTGAAAGATCAGGCTTGTTGAGTATCGGTCTTGAGTCAAACCATCACCAACTTCCTACTGGGTTTTTGGTCAAATATTGTCAGAAATAATTTCAGCTTTAAGCTGTGGTTTATTGTTTCCTGTTTTCTTCAGTTAAATCAGATTATCGCTTTGTAGTGCATCTGGCCAAATCTGCTCTTTAATTGACTTTGTTTTTACTGTATAGTGAAACCTCACTGGCAGAATGGTGCAATATGTATTTCTTGTTATGTAATATTCTAAGATGTTATTTAATGAAGCGAAAACTGAACAAGTTTAAACAGATCTTTTTTTTTTTTCTTGTAAGACTCGCCTTAATCTACTCCCTCCTGAAGAAGTGCTCAGAATTAAAGCTTTAAAAAAAAACTGGCTACTCGTTGGCCTCATTCCAACCACACCTCAGCAGAGCCTCTCTGTTTTGAATGGAAATTTCCTGTACAGAATGTTCCATTTGACCAAAACGGACTGGGTAACAGTGTGTGCCCCCAATGTCATTTTTGGAAAACAGTAGCTTTTCAAACCCTCCCGTCTGCACTATTTTTGAGTTCTTCAGACACTGTGCATGTTAGGCTTGGCAAGCATGACCTGTGTCATGGAAACCTGAGTGCAGGAGGCCGTTTACTGCTCATTGCGTTGACACATTTCCAATAACGTGAACCAAAGGGACAGCACTCCTCCTGCAAATGTTTTTGGCTGTTTAGGCAGCCAAAACAGTCCCAGGGAGCTGAATTTCTTGTCGGGCTTATTGAAAGGAAACCAGAAAGATAGGTCTGATTTTCACTTTCACATGTAGTTTTGTGACCATCTTTGATCACAGAGTCAGGAAGGGCTCTCCCTCTGTAAGAGCGTCAACACTACCCCCGTGCTGAATTAAACCAACTGAACCAAACCAGCTGTCATAGTGATAATAATTATTACCAAAATAACCAAACAGAACTCTCAGATCATTAGGAATTTAGGCTTAAAACATTCCTATTTGACCAGGCTTTCAGCTCCAACTAGCAAACTGTTAGCTCCATTGCACTTCAATTCTGTAATGACCTTTTTTATCCTAATTTATTTTCTATTCACTTTTTAATACCATGTTCAATTTCCTAACTTTTAAATCTACTGTTTTAAATTATTTTTGAATCTTATTTAGTATATTCTATTTTAAATTTATTGTTTTAATTTTCCTTGTTCTTTATTTTTATCTCTGTAAAGCACATTGAATGATCTCTCTGTATGATAATGTGCTATATAAGTAAGATTGCCTTGCCTCGCCTCACCTTATTCGAGCTGCATAGAAACCACAGGTCATCCAAAGCCATGCCAAACTAAACAAACTTGATGTCGCCCTAACAGCGGCCGTGTCAACGCAATCTGCTCTAAATCTTACTATCATCTTGTCAAATAAAGATATAAAATAAAGATTTGTATTTTAAGTTATCCTTCTTGAAAACTTCCTCCAGTCAGCAGTTCGCTTTCAATAACACGCCATATTATGACATGAAGTAACCATACAGGCATGCAGCTGCCATGAATTAATGCTCTCCGTATGGCTGAACATGAGCATCTGCTATGCAGTGATAAGGCGATATTTTACAGTCATTACAGTATAGTCGGGCATTTCTCAACCCCTGGGCCGCAGCCTCCGGTGGTTCACAGATCTATACTGGGGGGAGGCCTTAATGATAAATGATTGAGACTTGAGTTTGAAAAACTTGCAAACCCCTGGTATAGTCCATCCATCTTACAATCCAGTATGGGGTCATCACTCATGGAGAACCTGGAGCCTACACCAAGAAGCACACCCTGGATGGGATGCCATTCCTTTGCCGAGCGCACACTTAGACACATGATCTCTTACGAAGGGTAATTTATAAATGCCAGTTTGCTGATCCATGCATTTTTGGCCTAGGATACAAGGAGAACACTTAAGCTTTGCATACCTAGTGACAGCAGGATTCATACCCTAAAGATGGAGGAACAACACTGTCCACTGATCCAAAATACTTAAAGTAACTAAAGCTCTCGTGATTGGCATCATCCTCATCATGTGAGGGTGTATCCTGAGATAGTGTACCTGACAGGGTATCCTGGAGGATGATGTTGCCTGTGTTTTCACAGACCCACTCCTTACAGCATTTCCCTGGGAGCTGGACGCGTTGAGGCTGAGGACAGTCCTCGCTGGGCAGCCGCACATCTTCACTGCACAGGGGGACACACGTCACACCGCCGCCAGCACAGCGGCACTGCAGAGCACAAGATGGCTGGAACACCTGCCCCTCCTGGTATGTCACACCATCAAGCTCGCAGCCCAGCTCGTCCTGACCTGCATCCAGTGAAGGGAGAATGGGAAGTCAGATTCATTTCCTAGACGGATCCGGTGGGTACCGTGCCTGGCCCACCAGCGCTGTGACACCATGCACATAGCGTTAGGAGTCTGGGTCTGGCACTGTGTGATGAAGGTCCAGTTGGTGGTCTGGCCAATATTCGTAGGAGCTATGGGAAGTCAGTCTTTTATGAAAAATTAATATTTAAACTTTTATCTATGACCCCTACTGCAGTCTTGGGGTTAAGGGCTTTGCTGAAGGACCTAACAGAGATATACTTTTCCAGCTATGGGGTTCAAACTGGTGACCTTCTGGTGCTAGGCACAGACACCTAAACTGCTGGGCCATACACCAGAATACCACAGCTGTCTGTGAGCATTGGCTTGACCATCTGTCATTCTGCCAGGAAGGCTTGAGGAGGAATTCATCAACACTCGCCATGGAAACATGTATTCTGATGTTTACACAGTTCAACCTGCTGCCAAGTCCTCATTATCTGCGGTCTTTACTTGGCATGTACACCTGACTGAGCAGCAGGTGAGGATGCCACCTCTCTCCATTCTCAGTTATGGCGTGGAACAGTTCTTCGCAGATTCCCAAGGTACTCACTGATGCACTCTCCTGGTCCACCTGGGTAGCTCGCACTGTAGTCACACTGCAGTCCCCGTTGGGCATCGCATGGATACTTGTGGTCGCAGGCCTCCCCCTGCTGCCTGGCACAGACCTGGCAGCAGCGGCAGCCATCCAGGACCAGTGGGACACCAGCAGGACAATGGGGCAGTGACCCGGGACAGTTGCAAGGACCTCCACACATCTGACAATAAACCTGAGACAAGGAGTAACACAGTGACCATCTCATCCCTCACTGGCTTATGGACCATCTTGGGCAGCTTGATGATTGGTGATTTGAAGAGAAGTAGAAAATCAGTAAACCAGCCTAGTATGTTAACAAACATCTCATGTCAGCATCAAATTTTATGGTCTCATTGTGTTCAGATTTTCAGTAGACTTTGAATCCAGTCACAAAAGAATAGCATGAGGATGTTATAAGACCTGAGAGGGACAACCTTGGGAATCTTTTTCAAAGATTAAACCTGTTTTCAATTATTTATGGATATTGGAGCCAAACCTGCACACTAAAATTGTACATTGAGAACTATTGCAATTCATTTTGGTAGAGCAGATCATTTTCCAAGCCTTTCTGTTTTGAGGGGTAGGTTAAACACCATGTCTCTCTTTTGCACAAACACTGGGATGTATAAAAATGTCATTAATCCATAATTCTGCCACAGCCATAGTTGATGCATCTGCTAGATCCACAGTTGTTCTGTACTGCTGGTAGAGTCATAATTATACTATATTATTGTTGGATAGTCTCAGCTGTTCTTTGAAGCTGCCACCTTTTTAATGCCCCTTAGAAAATGCCGCCAACAAAATTATTTAATGTGGATAAAATGTGTCACTCATGGACTCCATCGGCAATGTGTGTGAGTGGAATAGGCTTAGGAATGCTAATATGTTAGCAGTAAACCAACCCTAGAGGACTATTCAAACACACAACATCGCATTATTAGTGGTATACTTAACAAAATGTAGTATTTGTGTTGCAGTATTATGTTTAATCTAATGATAGACATCATCTAGGTTAAGTCTCTACTGAAGATATTTTGTGTGAAATTAACTTGTTTCTCACTTTCCTGGGTCCTTAGCCATATTGCCACCTGCTGACCGTATCCCTCAAAACATTAATGGCTTTGTGGTTCGACACTCACCTGTATGAGTTTGCAGAAGAGCAGAGTCCAGCACAACGCACCGTGCCCCAGCATCGTGTCCCCTTCCGGCTGCCTGACCGCTGGCTCTTCCCTACTGCCGGAGTTTTGCTGCCGCCGTCCCTGCTGGTGTTTCCAAGTCTCCCAGGCAGCTTGGGGCTAACGTTTATAAAGGCCTGTCTCTGATGTCATGGACAGACTGCACTGTAAACAGCCACTGGACCGCGATCAGAAATGTTTCAAATTCCTCATCCCTCTTACCCAATTCCACTCACTTCCAGCCAACATTTTCTTCGCTCAGTGTTTCAGACTGTTGAGATGAACTAGAACATTACACACATAACTGCTGATATGCTTTAAACGATGGGGGGAAGTGCCTTGATTTAACCAATCAAATTATCTTAATCTGCTAAATAGCTAAATATCTATCACTACACTTAAAAGCTAAATATTTCTGTTTTGCTTACTGATGTTTAAAAATATAATGCTGGTCCATATTTTAAACCAGAAAAGGGACATGGTGATTTGGTGGAGGTAGGGCAGGACGAAAGGATAACATGTTTCTGAGTGCCCTCTCAGAAATTTCACTAAACACTGCATAACCCCGTGTGGTGGGGTAAGACATTTGTCAGTGGTGGAGTGGGTGGCAGGATCTGGTTCGAGATGCTTTATTATCAAAAAGAATAGGAAGATCAACCAATGAGGGAAACGTGTGTATTTGTTAGGCATGTAGTGTGGAAGGTGTGCTAAATAAAAGCAAGCTGCTTATAGACCCAGGGACCTAGGGGCAGGTGTGTAGTAGTCATGGTGGGTCAATCATAGGCAACCATCTTCAGGGGAGTCTGTGTTGGAGAAAGAAAGTGACATCACATTTAAGTGCAGGCTAAGGACAGCCAATATACGTCTATCCATCTACTAACCTTTTAGCCTGGTCAGGGTCACAGGAGTCCTGGAGAGATGCCCAACCAACACAGACCACAAGGCTTGGAAACGCCCTGGATGGGATGCCAGTCCATCGCAGGGCCCTCACACTCCATCATACTTTAGAGACACACTTCAGTAATGACAGTTTGTCAGATTCTAAGATTGAATCCAAGGATATAAAATGATTTCCTGAAAGAATCAGCCATCCATTTTCTAATGCCTTATCCTGCTCAGAGTTGCAGTGGGTATGAAGCTTTGCCCAGGCAGCAAGCTGGGATGCCAATCTGTCACGGGCACACACAGAGCAGAGGTGGGAATCAAACCCCCAACCCTGGAGAGTGTGAGGTAACGGCGATATCCAGTAAGCCACTATGCTACCCCTTAACTACCAGCATCTGGGTAATTAATTAGCATTACAAACCTGCATAATCAATGCACATTGCAATTAGTACACACTCCTGTCAAGTGCCGTGTGAAAGGAACTATAAAAATAAATTGAACAGAATTATCATTTCTTTTGGTTTCAATTCCTTCTCTTGAGGGGTGCAGAGATATCAAAGCAAGATAAGTGGAGCTGTTCTGAAAATGTGTTAGACCAAGACCTCACAAAGAAGCTATTTTTGATCTAACGGCAATCAGCCTGCATCAGTTGGTGCAGCAAACAACCAGCAAGGCATGAGCGCATCAGAACATTTGTAAAAGGCAGGAAAGAGTAAAGGGCAAATGCTGCTGGTAAAATAAGAAGTTAGGAGAGAATGAAACTACTGAGTGAAAACAGTAAAACTACAACCCAACAGTACATGTGCCCAGCCAAGTTTAAGCTGGAGCCACTTCATATCATCCACTTCACTCCATTTTTATGCAAAATGTCAAAAAAGACAAACCCACTGATGATCATTTGAGGTAACTGGTGTATAAGAACTATTACATCACTTTCTGTCTACATGCTGGGGTGCAATGTGGATAGAGACACTAATTTCATAACAGGACTTAAAATTATGCTGGAATGTTAGATGGAGAAATAGTTTAAGTAAGTTTAGTAAAATATATCAGTTCTACTGGAATGAAAAAAATTAAACAATTTAAAAAGCTTAATATGGTTTTGATACAGATTGGAAATTCACCTTATTAACAGATTGGGCTACAGAACCAAAGTCAAAGAACTATTTCTGGTGTTGAGATGCACATAGGACGTCTTGGTCTTTACAAAAGCCTAACGGACCCAGATCCAAAATATCAGATTATATTTTTTATTCACCGTGTCCTCCAGAATATTTGGTGGAGTGCTGAGGCACATCAAGGAAAATTGTGTCAAAAACGTTATGGAGGGAACTGTATTTTTTTTTAATTTTTTACCATACTTTGGTTTTCATCCATTAACACTCCTGTAACACATTAAGGAAATACAGGTAATGAATCTAGGTGAACAGACATGGTGAGACCAGTATTGGACATGCTCTCACCAAAGGAAAATTTAAAGTGAGAACTGTTATTATGAAAGAGCCAGAAGGCAGACAGACATTACACCTAAGAGCCTTAATTATGTAGAAGGAGTAGTGTCTAAACAATATCTATTCCCTTCAAGATGACTCGAGGATTTCTACAATCTTGATAAAGTTGTCCAAGTATTTCAGTTAATTGGCTTTCTGGATTTGATATATTGTATAAACCCAGGGATGTTTTTCAAAATTTTCGGTTTTATCTTTGTAGATCTGGATATTTTTGTCACTGCAATTTATCAACAATTTCTTCCTTGAACCACCCCTCTATGGAACATTTCTGTACAAACATTGCTGAATCCATACATTGCAGTGAATACACATCAAGTTGTACTTTTCTACTAGTAACCATATACCTCCTAATATGCTTTACCCCTCCAACCTCACCTCAGTTACTTTAAAAAACGTTCTGTGTCACCTCTCAGATGTTCCCTTCTAGAAGATTCCAAACAAAAGCAGTCTGGCATCTTTCTTGGGGTAGCTAGCAATGTTACTCTTTGCCATTGGGCCTTGTCATTTATTTTAAAGTAAAGGACAAAATCTGCTTGCCCGGCCAAAGACTCCCAAATAATACAGTACGTTCTGCATACAGAACATTCCAAAAAAGAACGTCGAACATAATTCTTAATTGGTCTCTGAGGATTTGCTCCCTTGTCTAAATCAACAGCTACATTTTACCAGGTAATTGCATGTCAAGATAGTCAATTCTACTTTCATTTTCAGGGTCTTCAAAGACACATCTCATAATCACTGATCAATATGGGTATGCACGTCATTGACTATGGGCAGTAATTTTAATATCATTTTACACAGTCTGGTTATTAGCCCATTCATCCCATAACAGTTTTACATACAGAGAAAACATTTATATTAGTTTTTGTTTACTGCCACTCTTACTCACTCATTATTCCAGTAAAACACGGCAAGTTGAATTTCCGCCAGACAGCCAAGTCATCAGGCCAATGAGTCAGTGCTTCCAATTTCTATGTTCCCAACAAGGGCTCTTTGGTTTCTGCAAGACTCCTCCTGTTGTCTACACAAGTGAAGGCAGATGATTAATAGCAACTCTGTTGTTGTACGCCTTCAGTTCTGCCACTTTCCTCATGTTAATCACCACAAGCTCACCTTAGAATAAATACTAAGCTGATCTTCAGTAAAACATCTCGGAGTTTCCATTTTGCAATATTGATAAATATGATCAACACAATGTCATTGTCTTCCTCTGCTTGGGAGTCAGTCAGACTTATTATATATTCACCCTGAATAATTTTATCTCTAGTGATCAGGAACTGTTTTTCTCTGAGCTTTAAACTGTGTAATTTTCTTCAAACTAAAATATTTCCCTGTGATCAATGTCATTCCTGCCCGGACATAAACACCTAAATGATTCACTCACAGTAAGATCATTTTTATCTAGAAACAGAAAATGATCCAGACAGAGCATTGTTACAACCTTGTTGCATTACCCAGATCATTTCTAGATGTGTAATTTCTAGACTGCCTCAGTGTTCTCCCAGCACCGGCAATGAGTGACAAGTACACCAGTTTGTTGCCAAGGCTACGGACGAGAGTGGTGCAGCAAGTGTGGGTCCTCCAGGAATGCTGTTGCCTAACACGTGTGTACCTGGGCAGTTCATCCTCTTCACAGTGTAACACTGATGTATACAACTGACAGGTGAGGCATTGTCACACCTGAGACTTTGCGTTTGTAATACAAAAATTTTTACACACGTGCTAAAATCCTCACTCAGCCAGTGGGGCAGGAATCTCATCGCATTCATGAAAAAAAAACCTTTGGCTTGGTGATGGAAAAGAATTTCATGACATTTTTTGTAATTCTCCCATTCCTTATAATTATTCACTGATATGTAATGCCAACAAATGGAACATCAATTTACCTGTTAAAAGCTACATTTATGCTTGAAAGCTTCAATATAGCTCAGCAGCACAGACTATTTTAGTCCTGAGTGCAGTAATATGGATGCCATAATTTACTGGAATGCAGGGAAAACAAAACACTTCAACTGTCCCCTATCGAGACTTCCCTGCCAGTAGAAAGTAAGTGCAGGTCAGGCTGAGGTCTGTTTTCACACAGTGTTGAAGTTTGTGAATATAGTCCTGGCCTGACTGACCTGACAGATCGATATCCAGGGTCTTGTTAAACAGTAAGTCTAATATTGTGTCCAGCTATCATATGCACATAAGGGTAACAGATATAAAAATAAAGATTCAAATACAGTTCTTTAACTTGTCACTCTCTGACTCAATGTAGAGCCTTCTTCCTCAAAGAAGAACCCTTTCAAAATCCTAATTCCTAACCCTTTTTTCCTGCTAAGATGGCAATGGATGTGAGGGTTTGTAGACTAACCCTGGACATGTCACCAGCTGTGTGACCTTTGCTCTATCAATTCAATCAGTGGTTTATATCACTCTTCAGTATGAATGGATCTTTTCCCTTGGTAATATCATAGTGAATCCATGTATTTCCAATATGTGATCAGGGTACAATGATGGGTGATATAGTCTACCGTATTACAGTCGGGGGGTGATGTGTCATTTACAATGAAATGTTGCTTCTCTGAGTATCAGCGGCCGTATAAACATGAGAAGCGTAGGGGGGTAAGGCTGGGTGATCTTCAACTTAAAAACCCACCAGCCAAATTGACATCTTTAATTTGTTTCATCAGCAAAGACATACACATTGAAACTCTCGACTGCTAGTGCCATCACATGGCTAGGTGTTTGGTCTTGTGGCTGGAGATGGACAAGGAAGACTAGCCTCTTTCCATCCTGCTACTTGGAGCAGGGTCTTCCTGAATGGCACCCCAACCATGCCTGAGCTTCTGTGTGCTACCACAGACTTGATAGGTTCTAAACACATCTGCTTCAGAGCAGAAAACAATTTACAATATAAATATAGCACACACTAAATAGAGTGCTACACAGAATTAAACACAATAACAACAATTAATATAACATGTGCAACCCATGGTCTCCCATACAATAATATTGTGACCCACTATTTCAGTGTCATAATAACAATAGGGACATTGCACTTTTAAATATTTCTTTCTTTCAGAAGAAATGCTGTTTAAATGCTGTCTTAATCCCAGCTGCTATCCAGATGTACCAAACTATGTGGACACGGGATTGTCCAGCATGCACGGGTTCCTTCAGGAGCCAAGATGTTTTCCTGAGTGGAAATGACACCTAGATCCTGAACATTCCATCTGGATGTGTGAGAATCCCATGGGTCTATCACAGGAAAACCTGGAGGACTGTATGAGGACACTAACCTAATCAGAGGTCAGGGAGTGACGTCCGACGGGAGACATGTACACAGCCAGCAGAATGTCAACTACATGGGATTTTTGGGATCATTTTTGACCAGCTGGGTGTTCTGATTACAACGATTCCAAATGTGTCTAGTTTAGATGAAAATCCTTCAACTAGTATGAAAGGCAAATTGGGCAAATTTTGCAAATTTGCCAAAAAAATGGGCTGGAATTTCTGAATTCTGATTGGCTGGCCATGGAATTATGAGAGTAGATTCTAAGATTCTAACCCCCTCATTAACACTGCTTGTGTTGGAGGTGTAGCTGGTCAAAAGATATCCAAAAAAACCTTTGTGCGTGACTTTTTGCATGGCCACAGACCACGACCCAAGCGCCTATGCCACCCAGTTGCCTATGGATGCTTCACTGCTTATGCAAGCACTGCTGCAGGCCACGTTCAAAGTGCCTATACCCCCCAATTGCCTACGTTAGCACTGTATGCTACAACCCATGCTACCCATTCCAGCACTGCCTGTCCAAAGGCTATTCCCCAAGAGCCTATGCTCCCATCTGCCTAGGCCAGCACTAACTACTACTACAAGTCAACAGTGACAATATGGATTAACCACGCATTGCTGGAATGGGTATCATGGATTGAAGGAGACAGAGCTGGCATAGGCAGTTGGGAAGGCATAGGCACATGGGGTGTGGTTGAAGCAAGCAGTGCTGGATGGGTAAAATGGGTTGAAGCATGCAAAGCTGGCATAGGCAGGGAAGCATGCAGTGTTTGCACAGACAGTTGGGGGCATAGGTGCTTATGCTCCCCAACTGCATAGGTCAACACTACCTGCTTCAAACCCCAAATCAAAGCTCTTTGTGTTGTTCGATGGTCAAAACCGCTTTTGCTTTCTGCTTTAAACAAAGGTTTATGTTGTGCCTGTTTGTACTGTGCATTTGAGCCCAGCCATAACAGCTTGCGGTTATATTTATTATTATTATTATTATTATTATTATTATTATTAGATTCTAATTCCAGATGTCCATCGTACATATTCATCCATCTTGTCCAACAAGAAGCTGTGAAAAGACTGGGACCTATCCCAGGAAATGCAGGGGACAACCTGAAGTGATTTATGGGCCTTATGAGAGTACAGTATGTCCATTCATGGACAGAGTCATACCTGACAGTCAACTCAGAGACATCGATTTACAGGCAACTCGGAGACACCTAACTGCATGTCATTGTCTTACAGAAATTAACCAGAGTACCCAAAGGAGCCCAAAGTGAAATGAGTGAAACATGCAAACTCCACACAGGGTATGAGAACTGAATAGCCACCCAGTGAAGGTGTCAGAACACAGTACTAATCACTGACTCATGACATCATCCCCAAAATTGCAATTACTAGCAGTTAATGGATAAAACTGAATGCAAACAGGCAAGTGTTTTATTCTGGAAAATGCAGTAGAGTTTATTAGATCTATCTGGGTGAGTCTGTGCATGAAAGTATCCCAGGAACATCAATGAAATTTAGTGTAAAATTTATCTCTTGTAGAAAAATTTCACAGGATGTTCATTTTTGGAACAGCAGACTTATCCTCAGTCAGGCTCGATGGGTTATGCTCTTTTACTTACTGAGGATAAGTTTTGCTATGTATGAACTGTGACTTTCAACTCATCACCTTATTACCTGCGTGAGTCAGTTCCTTGTTTATCCTTGATAAACTTTCCCTCCTCATCTGATATCCTTTTTTTTATTTTAATGAGTCACAATCACCTTGTCATCACTGGCAAATTTGCATTGGCTGCACAGTTCAGACAAAAGTGAGTAGAGAAAGTCACAGTGGGTGGAAAACAGATCTATAGATAACACATGCCAACCATATAGAATGAGATGCAGTAAAAGCTGGTAATAGCTGAGTTTGGGGATTTTCATATTCAAAAGAAGCTTCCATCTTCAGGTTTTATGCTCTTATTGCTTCATGTGTTTGTTATTAAGGCACTGTGAAGCTCAGCAGGTTGTAAGTCTATGCCTACATCTGAAAGGTTGTAGGTTTGAATCCTTTACCTGGCAGAATAAACATATCTCCACTCAGTCCTTGAGCCCTTAAACCCCAAGTGCTTCAGCTATGCTGGCTGACCCCAAAATATTCTTTCCTGTATTTACATTTCTATCTGCGTCATGGAGAGCCAAATGGGATGTGTGAAAAGTACCCAATGGGGTGAATAAAGTGCCTCGATTCGGTTTTGTAGCTGCGACAGAAGATACATTGTACAGTTTCTAACTTTAAAATAACGTGTTAAAAGACACAATGTGTTCACTGCAAATGCCTGCAAGATGTTTAGAAAAGTTACTATTTTCTCTGGCAATGTTCACACTTCAGTAATTTCCTGGTGATAGTCAGGTTCTAAGATTAAACCCAAGGGTATAAACCTATTTCCTGAAAGCATCATCCATCTTCTAATGGCTTATCCTGGTTGGGGATCTGAGGCAGCCTGGAGCCTTTCCCAGGCAGGATAGGGAAGAATGCTGGGATGCCAATCCATCACAGAGCACAAAAACAATAATACATTATAGGCAATTTAGAGACACTGGTTAGCCTAACTGCATGTCATTGGACTGCAGGAGGAAACGACAATTGTTTTAAGAAGCCTACAATACACAACAGGTGGTGAAAGTTTAAACTCCACCCACACACAGAGCAGGGGTGGAATTGAAGCACCCAACCCATGAGTCATGAGCCACCATGCCCCCACGATTCCATTTCTTGTAACTCAGGTAAAAAAAAAAATCAGCCCAGTTCCTTTAAGCTTAAAATACTTTACGCTTTTTCAGTTTTAAAACACTTCCTCTTTTCTCTCAGTGTTGGGGAGAACATACAAATTTTGTCCTGCAAAATATCATGTTTCCTCAGGTCAGGTCCAAAGATGTCCACTAATGTCCAGGAGATCACATGCATTTAAACAACTTACATCTCAAACTATTTGAGTTTTAAATGGGAGTTAAGATGAATCTCCTACATGAAGAAAACTGAAGGTGGTCAAGTTTTGTCACAAACACACAGGCAGGACCCAAGTGCAGATAAGGCTCTTTAATGGTTGTCCAAACAGGGGAAGTCAAAAGCCAAACAAACAGGAGTTTCTATGCCAAAGGGGTTATTCAACACTGTAGACAAGACAGGCAAGGTCAAGGATCAGAACAGACAGGGCCAAGGAAAAAGCAAACGTCATCGTTGTCACAGGAAAAGACCTGAAATCCAGAAAAGCAATCCATACAGCAACCAATTCCAAGGGACAACACGTAAAGGACAAAAACCAGAGACCAAGCAAAGATCATACACAAACAGGCTTCAAGGTCCAGTCAACCACTCAGTAGGCACTGGTATCAACTCACAATTCCTCCCAATGAGGCAACCACTTAGCTGAGTATAAGAAAAAATACTTTTTTCTTTTTTGTAGGGCATTACTTTAAGTAGAAGTCATGTTGGTTATAGGTTGACACCTGGTGGGCAAAAACCAAAAATACATTGAAAATAATAATAGATACAGTGGAATCCCAGTGAACTCATTGAATGAACAGTATGGGTTAATTAACTCCATAGAACAGCCTGGTAAAACTGACCAGCTACAGCTTAGAAGAAACTGGCAAGTGACAACACTGGGATAGGATGCGGGGTTGAAATGAAATTTGTAATAGGGTGAGGTTCTACAAACCATTAACTAGGGATGTCCCGATACAATCTTAATTATTTGGCATCAGAGCCGACCAAAGCATACTTTACATGATCGGTATCGGTTAGATCAGATAGGAGCCCCCATGGACTATGCTGTTTGCAGATGACATTGTGATCTATAGTGAGAGTAGTGAGCAGGTTGAGGAGACCCTGGAGAGGTGGAGGTATGCTCTAGAGAGGAGAGGAATGAAGGTCAGTAGGACTAAGAC
>JAACJT020001503.1:2395-14861 GCA_009936485.2 Gymnarchus niloticus | reverse complement strand
CACACACACACACACACACACACACACACACACACACACACACACACACACACACACACACACACACACACGCTACACTCCTGCAGTAGAGTACAATAGCTGCCAAACAGGGCTTTATGCACCTCACAGAAACAATGGGACGTTTCAATTGTTACATAATCTGACAAACAGGAAGTGCTTTCTGAAGGGGTAATGACCAACTGCACTCAAAGCAAGCTTTGTTCTTCACCTGCCAACAGCACCGTCGCTGCGGCAGAGGCAGACAGATGATCAGAATAGATTGGGTCTTTTAAAAAAAAAAAAAAAAAAAAAAAAAAAGTTTCAGGAACCAACAAGCTGTACCCTGCCATTTGATCCCAGAGTGAACGTAATCAAGGAGAACACAGTATGAATGAGTGAGGAGCTCGATTTATACAGTGAGGTAGGAATATGGTATGGACAGCGTGTTGTGATGAGAAATCACACACCCAGCTGAGGAAGATGATGTCAATCTTAGGACAAAATGCAGTTTCTCAAACCACAGCTCCAAATCGAATCACTGCATCCACAGACAGTGGTGACTAAATGGAGAAAAAGCAACGCTGAAAAGGTGACAAATTGTGCACTAAAACAAAAAAACACATTTTGGAATAGTTGGAACTCATCTTTGGGTTAAAGCCAAATAAGGACACCTGTTTGGATGGAGTCCACACAAACTGCCCAGTCTATCCCAAGAGGGACTGCCAACGTAACCCAGGTATCCACCCACCCACTCACTCGTGTTCAACTGGGCTATCAGCATGTTCCGGTCATTCACCCAGAACGGGCCAATGCCACCTGCTCCACAGACCTGCCTTTATTAGAAAAGGGACCCAGAAGCTAAACTCATCACAACAAGGTGGGGGCGGTTAGGCTGCTGACAAAAGTCATCACCTAGGCCTGTACAAAGGAATTTGAAAAGAAATAGCTACAGTATGGCAAAGGAGGACATAAATTCAGCCCTGCTTCTAGCAGGACAGAATTTAAGTTACTAGCACAAATTTACACGCAAGTAAATGCCACTCAGCAAGGGTCTGTTATACTGCCAGTACTCATCAAAATGCTGAGCTTATACAGATATCACACGGGGAAGCAAAAGATGCACTGCGGGTACAGACAACACGCAAGGGCACTAATGACAGGGGTAAGAGAAGATGCAAGGTCGTACCGACAAACCTTTTTCCAGCAGTCCTTGGACTCATCCCTGCCGTCTACAGCTGCTAAAACTCAAAAGCTAGAACAAATGCCACAGTTTAAATGCCATGTGAGAACATTTATGAAAACCATCAAAATGAGGTAGAATATTACAGCCTGTACTATTCTCAAAGCAGGACCCTCAGGTGATACACCGCTGAAGTCCGAACCCAGGTCCACATGTGCAGTCTGCAACTTCGACGTTCTCTGGTTTCCTCTTACAGCTAAGGCATGTGATTCAGGCAAATTAAATGAGTATAAAGAATCTAAGCTTTATGCTTTCCTGGGACAGGACACAGGACTGAAAGCCTAAAAAGGATAAGCAGATACTGGAAAATGAATGAATACAGCAGAAGCCGAGTATAATGAGATCCGTAGCATGAAGCCCAGAAACAGGTCACAGATTTAGACAACTGCAACACCAAAGTGACACAATAAATACCTTTGTTCAATGGCATATAGGCCAGATCTGCAATGAGAGCTTCAGGATAAGGTCTTCTGAAGATAGTCAGTTTCCAGATGAATGGTTAGCAGAATTCTCCTATCAAAAAGCTCACTAATAGGAAGCATGGCACTCAAGTGTGGACCCCACCCACCACAGGCCCCAAGCCTTTCATCACAGCACAAGTTTCTAACCTGCACATGGCAGCCTCATGAGCTTCCACCACCATACAAACATCACAGCCCCCTGTGCCATTCCCCCATGGCCCTCTAGGCAGACATCATCTGTTTCCATGCCAGCCCTGGAATTCATGAGCTCAGCCAACCCATCTAGCAGAGAAAGACAGCGAATGGACCCAACAGAGAAGAAAGCATCCAGCCTGCCTCAGCTGCTCAACAATCCATGAAATCTCCATGAATACCACCCACATGCTAGCACTGAACTATGGCCAAGCAAGCAGGGAACAAATTAAACTACCAGTACTATAGTTTGCTTTTAGATCCATGAAAAGAACCAGGCAGCCTGAGAGATTAATCTTACTGTAGTGAGCACGTTTATGATTCTAGATGACTGAACTCCAAGATCAACCTCAAGCCCAACAGCTACTTTCAAATGTGCATTTTGAAAACACCTAGACACACCTCCCGTTCCCAGAAGACCCTAGCAACCCAAAACAACTAGGAAGCGATGCTCTGAAGGACTGCCACCTGGTTGGCCACAGCATAAACAGGCATTTCCTAGCCCAGTCAAAATCCTTCATCAGCTGACATCACCTAGACACAAGCACCCTTGAAAGTTGAGTCAAAACAGGAGGACAGGGAGGGGAATCATCTTCACAAGCAGACTTCAACCAACTGGTCAGTAAGCTTCTCCTGACACCAGCTGGCAGTCAACCTCAGTCAGGCTCAGGAATAGAAACAAAAAATACCTCTAGTGTCACATAGCAGACCGGTTCCTTATCACCCTTACCAGCTCGCTGTGCTGCCATGACTTCCTCTCTACTTTCATGAGATCAGCACTTCCGATGAACATCGCCGTCCACGTGTGCTCAGGAAACACGAAGAGTCAAAACCCCAAAACACATGCGTGTAAACAAATACCAATAAATGGAACCCAAGGAAACAATCTTCTCTCACATCTGTCATGCTGTTTGTGTCCGCGAGACATAAACGGCTGCCCTGATGACAGGAATGAAAAGAAGAAAGGGCTGGCAATAAAGAGGAAGAAAAAAGTTGGCGTGTACAACAACATTATGCAAACCACTGTCCGAGGAGAAGTGCAAAAAAAAAAAAAAATGTAGGAGACTACAGTGGAAAACAGGGCAGACAAGAGGGTAGAAGTATTACAGTTATCATGTGAAGAGAACAAAACGTAATGAAGCTGGCTAAGCAGTTTGTAGACAAAACTTTTTTAAAGCCAGTTCTGTCGTACATGCGCACAGAGAGCAGGAAGGCCCCCGTCTTCTCCGCAGCATCTCACCAACATATAATTTGTTTCACCCTTAACACACAAATCACTAACATCAAGCAAGCTTATTTACTGGTGGTACTGAAGGTCAAAACAGTACTTTAACTTGGACAGCCACACTCAAACACAGCAAAATGTTTTATATAAAACATACTAAACATCCAAACTCAGTCCAAACTAAAAAATGAACACATCCACTTCCCAGCAGTCCTTGACGTGTTGCTATAGATACTTTTTAAATGCTGTCTGAGCCTGTTCTCAGCCACTCTATAGGACACACGTGATATCCTCAGGAGAGTTAATGCTACCGAGTGTCAGCTTGGTGACATCACAGTTTATCATGAGTGAACTCTACAAGGCCTGGGTCCAGCTAACAACCAATGGGTGAGCCTGGAGTGCACACCCTGGGAGTCTTACTCATTGAGGTAGCCTGCACCCCCCCCCCCCCCCCACAAGCCCCTGGCCACATGTGCACAGACTTGCAAGAGGAGGGATCAGATTATCGGAAAGAGGTCAGATGTCAACTGACAGATTTCACGTGGAGACCCAGAAACAGCCTGGACCACGTGGCTGAGATGCTGATCCCTGGGCTCATCCTACAAATCAAATCACTGCGGCATGTGTAGTAAGCAGACCAAAATTCACAGCATCAACAGGGCTGGTAGAAAGAGGCAGATGAGGTCATCACAAGCACACTTTAAGGAGAACATCGCCATTGAAGCCTTAGTCACTAGCCTAACTCCCGCTAATGCTCAGAGCCCGCTACCAGGGAGTCCGTGCCAGCTCCAAAGGTCCGTTGCATCCTCAAATGCACAGGACATCTTACACAAGTTCATCGTGGCACTGAGGAAATTAAAAACTGCTCCCCTCGATATCATCAGATTTCCACATCAGAGCACTTATCACCTCACAGGAATCTGTTGCTAATTACAGTTATGCCAAGCCAATGTATGCTAACACTGCTGTTCATCATTAACTCATTTGACATGTGTGTACATCACAGACAGACTTCAGGTCACGTGTCCTGCTGTGGTGGGTTTCACAGTTCTTAGAGTTCCATGTAAATGCTGATCCATTCTGGTAAGCGGGCAGCTAGCATGTCACACTAATGTGACCAAGATTGAGGTCCTAATCTTCAAAATAAATAAATAAATAAAATAAAATAAATAAATAAATAAAATAAATAAATATATATTGCAAAAAGGTATGGCAGAGAACTTGGTTTATAACTGCTCAAACAAAGGCGGAATACAATGGAATCATGAAATAGCCGATATTCACTCATAAGAGAATCAGGCACACAGTCTGACCAGAGAAGACTGAAACTACCATTCTGGAGTTTTGGGTCGTGGATGGTGGCCTGGCCAATAGTAACTGGGTGGGCTTGTACTGTAGGGAATCACTGCAGGGAATCACTGCCTGAGCCACCATCCTGGACCCAAAGATCCCAGATGGTCCTTTAAACAAAGGGTAGGGAACGAAAAGGGTGTGCATAAGGGCTGCCTGTGTGTTCTTGAGAGGTAAGGCAGATAAGCTCCGCCTCCCAACAGCATACTTTGACAGATGACAGCTGCAGCAGAAGGCTTTGGCTCCCAGCTCTGTCACATTTAAAAATAATGACATGAAAGAACAAAGGCCACACAAGACAGGCAAACACACACTGAGGCCAGGGTCCCTGGCTACCTGCATTTCACAGCAATCCAAACTGGTGATAAGTCGGCACCTCTTCCCCTAGGCACTCATTTTGCCCTAAAGATACAACCTCCCTGTACATCTACCATCACACCGAAAACTTCCACCAGAAAGCAACCCTGGACCATCAGGAGTGCCAACAGTGACAGTTAATTTTGGAAAAAACTCCTATAGTTTGGTTGTAAAAATACCTACCACTACGAGGGGGAAGGGGCTTAAAACAAAGACATTTAGAGTGCTCAAGTAATTCTGTACCTTTTTTTAAAACAGTAAAACTCACATCTGGAAGCTACTTCAAAAGGGGGATAAAAAAATTCCTCCATACAAAATTATTTGGGCCACAAATGCCACACAAAACAGAGCAGGTTGTTAGAGCGAGTCTGGGTGAGTAAAATTGCGTTTTAGTTTCCAAAAAAAAAAAGCCAACACACATAGAACTCGTCCATAGATGAACGCCATGACAGTATTAATGTGGCCAAATACCAGGCACTTACTTTGATTCAGTCCCCTCTCTGAAGACCCAAAGCCAACACTTAACACCAGTCCAGCGTGTTGCAGTGCAGAGAGGCTTGTCCACCACTCCCCGTGGAGGACGCGTGGGAACCAAGGGGAAGGAAGGTATGGACACCAAACCTCATTGGCAGGTGGAGGTCACTGCCTGAGAGCTTAAGGGAGGGGACAGGGACAAAACGAGGAGTGAGTGCCAGTAGAGCCACACATTCCCTGAAGAGCAGTGCACAGCAGCTACGAGCCGGATGATTCAGGGGCAGACAAAATTAGAAACGGTGCTTTCCAACTGGGGAGTGTAGGGCGAGATAAATCAGGTCAGGGGACGAGAGAATGAGGGAGGGGAACCATAAGCATGCAAGTCACTGGGGGGGGGGTTGACTATCAGAGACCCATGCTGAAGGTTTAAGACCCCACAGAGTTGTGTGTGCGCGCCTCCCATCATCTAGAGAAACTGCCCCCCTCCCACCCCCCCAGAACTCATTCTGCAGCCACGATCTGTGTACTGACCGACACCATTCTCAAAACATGTCCAAGGCAGCCAGCAGCTTCCACTGCAGGCCACATGACAGCGAAGGCAGAACGTTGACTGACAGCACCCGGGAGCATCCATTTATGGGCTGAACGGCGAGGCTTTGATAGCAGCCAAAGGACCATAAATAGGCAGGCCCAACATTCAAAAGGGATCATATCAGCTGTCCCAAGAACAATCCCTCCCTGAAAAGTTTCCTCCATGATTGAGCCTCTGTTTCAGTTGGATCATAACCTGTTATTTTTAAAAGGGTAAACAAAGCAGACAAGTGGGAACAAGCAGAGGACAACTAACAAGGCTTCAAAATTCATCGGTTTATCCCGTACGCTAATGTGCGAGTGCCAACATACACATCACTTGACTATTCAAGGTACAGTACGTCAAATTTCTTGGTCACCCTCTGGCCCAAAAAAAATCCCACATTTCAGATTTAGTAACTACATTTGTTTTACATAAAGCACCACATTCGGATTGTGAATGACCCTCTCAATACAGCAATACCACAGCAAACTGCTAAAGATTAAATTTGTCACTTTTTCCAGGGAGATCATCAGTAGTTGACAAACGGGATAAAATTTGCTGCTGAATTCTGTCCATGTGTTCTTCTCTAGTTAATGGCAGTTGAGAGCTCGCTTGAAATAACAGAGCATGCAGGGTCTACAGAAGGGGAGACCGAGCACCTAGGGGTGAACAGCTGAAGAGACAGCTGTACTCAAAAAGCCGTATCAATGGTGATGTGAAATGAAAGGTAACAGAGCATCCAACACAGAGCCCTTCATGCAAACATGGTATACTCTATTCAGATTCCATTGACAAATACAAAAACACACAACTTTTAGCCACATCAGTGTAGCATATCCATGTTAATCATGCTGAGACATTTACAAGAAATAAAAGCTATCCCAGTCCACAGAAAAATACAAGGAGTGAAGTACAGAGCCATTCAGCTGTTGACATGGAGGACTCAATATTAAGTTGATCCAGAGGAACCACACCATGCCCAGCAAATGTACCCCACAGAGCAGGCTCAGCTCCAGACTAAAAAGGGCAGCTAGAAGGTGAAGCTGGACTTGATTCTCTGCAGACCACATCACAGCTGAATCCGAAGGGGAGCACAATGCACTTGAAACCACTAAAGCAGAGGGATTTCCCTCTGCAATGCTCCATCAAAACAGGAAATAAGACTCATTCCTGACACAGCTAGTGTGCGCAGTCGAGTAGTAATGCCATGTGTTCAAGCAGCCCCTTAAGCTTTCAATCACTCAGATTTAAGCCTGGAGTTTTCCCAAACATCTTCAAAGCTACAGTTTGCATGACTACACACCCAGTAAATTCATATATCCTTGGCTAACTACCACTCTTAAGGGCTCAGAGCACCAACGTACCACTTAGCAGCACATAAACATAGTTACACTGAACAAGGAGCATCTACACAAGTGACCACAGCTGTGAATCTGCTTGGTAGAGGTTTGGCATCCAAAGTAACCATGTGATCTCCCACCCACCCTTAGCCAAGCCATATCTCACTGCTACTAGCCAGCCTTCATGACTAATCACTGCCTATTCAGTCTACTTGGAATACAGCCAAGCGTGAATAGTAAATCATAAACACAAAGTTATTCCAAATTCTACATCAGGGAAGGAGAAGTCAAAGCGCTCACTGGCTAATACAGAGCCGGCACAAACATGAGGGGAAATTTAGCACAATGGCACTCTGCAGGACAGACAGGCAAACCTGGCAGGCTAACACTCTAACCGTGTACCTTCCGTTATCACATGGCAACGCCTCCAATCTGCCGCTGTGCGGCTATAACAGCATAAGGGCATTTAATTACACAGCAGTGCACGCTACACACTGGCACTGTGCCGAATTCACTGAGCGTGTATAATCATCCATCAGATGAATTTCAGCTCAAGTCTCAATTAGCAGAAAAATAGCCTCTGGCACATACTGCAGTAATGGTTCAACCTCACCAGCAGGTGGTACTAAACGACACAGCAGCACTTGGCAAATCTTGAATTACTCTGACTTCTCCAGGTCTGAAAATTTACCATACAAAACAGCAAAGCAGAAATTGGGGGGGGGGGAATCCTGCGCTATTACTATACTGAAAGTGTAATGAAGATAGATAAACCAAAGGAACCAAAATACTCTTTGCCAATTAGTTTTAAAAAAACGTGACCCTGGCTACACCCATACTGTATGAAGTGCAATTAACCAGCAATGGCTAGAGAACGGTGGAACCTCAGAACCCCCTTGGGCAGAAGATGCTCCAAAACTATACTATAGACTGCAGAGAACATGTCTAGGGATAACAGCAGCACAACTCAATTCATCGGCAGTTAAAATGGACTACTGTGAGCAAAGACGACTTGAGCAACAGGCTACACCGCCACAAACACAGAAGCTCTTTGTTAGCTCTGAGCGCAGTGATTATGAAGAGCTCCAAACTCTGGCGGGGGGGACTGGGACAGGGTCTCCCCACCCCAGGCTGAAGGGCAGCCAGAGTATCCTGGGACAGCGCTGTCCAAACACAGCTTCAATCAGCCACAGCTGTGGTAGGCCCAAAATTTCAAAAAACACATTTTAACATTTTTAAAACTAGCTCTGTAGCTTTAACACAGTGCCATCTAGTGGTCAGCTATAGGTCGAACAGCCACGAGCCTAGATCCTGAACATTCAAGACCATTTTGACTGGGGTGAGTCAGATTTTCACTGAAAAACCAGATAACGCCGCTCATTAGCCAATTACTGGAAAAACCAATTAAGAGCTTACAGTTACATCCGCACACTGCAAGACTGACGACATCCAGTGTCTGCCATCAAAGATGATGCAGAATAAATCAAGCAGCAGTTCGCCAATATATTTACCAAAAAGAGAGCCAGAAATACCTTAGGAGTTAAGGCCAAGCATTCAAGATCAAAGAACTTGCCAGTGAGGCTCTGAGGCAGGGTACATTTCAGAGGCTCACTTAGAATGCAAAGGATCTGGGCAACGACCCAAGGGCCACCTACAGAGGCTCGGAGCATGAGACACATTACCGAGGGGGACAGAGGAGGACAACCTCAAACTCAGATTAGCAAGAGCGTGCTTTGCTAACTACACACTCAAGAGAGCCAGCATGGGGCAAGCATGATTTCAAATAAGAAATATTTTGTGTCGTAATTCACCTTGTATCTTCCAAACTTGCCTCACCAGACAATGCTGCCAATGCAACTCTGAAAACTGAACTGCTCTCATTTTCCATTAGTAGCAGCCAACAGAAAATAAGTTTGGTTCCCCCTATTACTCTGGCCAGAGAACCAAGGAGAGCAAAACAACCAAAAAATGACCACCTACTGTATAATCACCATTTCAAACAGGCCTGTACAGTTGTATCACCAGGTAACAGAAAAGGTCCATTAAAAGAGTGAATCCCTACCAGCCATTGTTGTCCACCCACACCATGTCCCCCAAGAAGCAGAGGGATGAAGCTTTTTCCACTGGCTATGTGCTATCGAGATAGGTGGGCTCAAGTTTGCCTTCCAGGGCCTGCATCACTCAAGTGCACACCAAGATCTGGAGGGTTGGTAAAGCAAGGAAGAACATAGCATAAACACAGCCTACCAAAGAGGACACTTGGGGAAACAGAAAATTTCTAAAATATCTAGACAGCTTGACAACTGTAACGCCAGCTTAAATCACAATATAAGCCAGAGTTCGTCCCATTTCTCTATGGCTCTCATGCTATGAGTTTGACTCCCAATTGAAAACAGAGCCTTATGTCTGGTGAACCAGATGTTCCTCTGCATCATGTGCTCATTTATGCCATAAAGGTGCTCTCAGCCACTTAACATGATTCACCTTTACTTCACCAGAAGGTAGACCTCACTTTTCACAATTTGGATTTCAGAACCATTCTGCCAGGAGCAGCTCTTTTTTAGTTCTGCTTCTCAGCTGAATAGCCAAGGACTCATCTTAAGTTTTAATGCACCCAGCTGTGCCACAGTCACCAGGGACACCTCCAGGTACAGAAACCAAGCACTCCTTCAAAGTATACTACTGATATGTGAAAGAGTCCAGTCTCTCTACTAAAGTGCCATGCTAGACATCTCAAACCGTCTAGCGGTCACAAGCTCAGAAGTATGAGTCAAGAGGAAGGAAAGGGAGGTCACTTACTAGCTACAGAAGTTTGTTCCCACATTGTAGGTAGCCACTGCATCATGCTAATCCAAGAGGAAGGTGTTAAAGAGCAGTGTCCCAAACAGCAACACTGACAGTGCAGAGAAGTACTGAGGCAGGACAGGCAGGCCATGTGATCAGGCTGTGCATTCCTTACCACTCGACCTGGCGGTGGCTGCAGCATGCCCACTATGGCCCCCAGTCAGCAGGAGGGGGCAGTGAAGTACCCCAGACCAGGTGGCAATAGTCACGGTCCTTTGCCACAGCACACAAATCTTACATTCAATGTGTGGGAAGGGCATGCAGAGCTCATCCCGGAGGAGGGGGGGGAGTCTAAGCAAAAGGGTCTAGTGACAAATCCAAAGAAAAAGCCAGATCTTGCTGTTTTGTCTGAATAAATTGCATAAGGCTACCACACACACACACACACACACACAGCTTATGGGTGTGTCACACAGACAACCAGCATCTGACAGACCACACTGCTGTCAAGAACACACGTTTGTACACAGTCCTGCCTTGGCTCAGAGTGCAGGTAACATCTGGAGAGGATGGGACCAGGTAGGAGTCATCCAAAAATACACCAGAGTGTGGTTTAAGGTGACACGGCTTCCCTGTACAGTCTCCTGGGATGGAGGTCGGAATGACGCCGTCACAACTGGTCTTTGCCAAATCCCAGGCTCGGATTTACTCAGTCCGAGCCACACAATTAAAAGGTTTTCTGTCACAGCACCAAAGTAGCTTGCCGAGTAGAATGAGGAGCCAAACTTTGAAAGCCTGGAAATATCCGTTTGAGCTTGGAGGGCTTAATAAACAAATGAAACAACCAAAACTAACAGCAAACCAAATCTATAGGGCCTAGCGGCTCAAGACTAAAGAGCAAGGCTGGCTGTGGTGGGGTCATCTAAAAACAAGCAGGATACCACAGAACAGCTTCAAAACAGAAAGGAAAATGTAGAAGCACAGCAGTGGTAGATAGCAAAGATAACATTTAGGAAGACCATTAGGTGACTGATAAGCTAAACTTTAGCTATAGGACTAGAAGCTGAAGAATGGCTTTCACGTCATCTTTATGCAATCCTGCTCAAACAGGCATCATTGACACTTAATACCACTATCATGCTCACCAAACCAAGACAATCCGGCTTCTTCCAATACCTCTGCTGAGGAGTAACGGGGAGCAGCAAGACGACAGAATCATCCCAACCTGCGCCTAACTAGCCGTGACAGCCGGCAGGGGACGTCTGTTTGCAAGCCAAGCCACGGAAGCCACCCCCAACAGTGGAAGGACCTGCAGCTCGAAACAGTGGGCAGATGTGTCATCATTAACTAGTTCAAGTTCAGCCCTGGTCACCATAATTGGCACCCTCTCATTTTTTTGCACAACCTGTACAATATCTTCTGAAATAAATGGAAATGTACTAATTTAGTACCAGAATATTTTAATTGGATGTCCAGAATATTCTAACCAAGAAACACTTTGAAAAATCACTACATGCAAGTTGAAAGAAACAGAAAATGACAGTGATAAAGGCACCCTTCCTCAATATTTGGTTGCACATCCTTTGGCAGTGATTACCGTCTCCAAACATTTCTAGTAGCCATATATATGCTTCCTGCAGCTGTCAACTGGTATCTTTTCCCACTCGTCCTTTGCAATTTGTTCAAGCTCTTGAAAGTTTGCAGGATTCCTTTCCCCAATGACAGATTGCCGCTCTATCCAAAGATTTTCAAGGGGATTGAGATCACGACTCATTGCTGGCCAGTTCAAAACAGTCCATTTTTCCCCCCCCTTTTCAACCATTCTTGTCTGCTTTTAGATGTGTGCTTTGGATCTTTATCTTGCTGGAGAACCCATAGTCACAAGCTCAGTTTTCATACACTGTGTAGCACATTCCCCTCGGAAATCCTTTATCAATCCTCTGATTTCGTGATTCCAGTGATACAGTCAAGGCCTCCAGTACCAGAAGCAGCAAAGCAGCCCCACGACATTATGTATGGATCCTCCACCATGCTTAACTGTAGGTAGGGTGTTTTTTTTCCCCCCTTACAAGTTTCATTTTGCTGTTTGTTCAAATTGCTGGTGTGCATTGCCAAAAAAACTATTTTGGTTTCATCTACCCACAGAACATTTGCCCAGAAGGATTGTGGTTTGTCCAGATACTCTTTGGCAACAGTCAATCATTCCTTTTTATGTCTTTTCTTCAGCAGTGGGGTCCTCCTTGACTTTCATCCATAAAGCCCTTCTTGGTTTAGCGTGCGGTGTATGGTGTATGTTGAAACCATGACTCCAGATTGTTCCAGGTTAGCGGTCAGGTCTTTGGATGTTTTCCATGGTGTTCCCCCCCCCCCCCCCATCCCCCCCCCTCCTCCCCCCCCTCCCCCCTCCCCCTCCCCCCCCCCCTCCCCCCCCCCCCCGCCCCCGCCGCCTCCCCCACACCTTCCGCCTCC
>JAACJT020001502.1:0-14874 GCA_009936485.2 Gymnarchus niloticus | reverse complement strand
AGTGTTGGCATGTAGGTGAGAATGTTGCCCTCCAATTGGCTCGAAAGAAACTGCAATTTTCTCATGAAAGCCTTCACCAGGCTGTGTATTTCATGTGCAAAGAGGCCCTTGCCTTGCAGTTTGGTATTTAGTTCATTCATTAGTGCAGTCACATTAACAGAAAATGCAAAATCTGCCATCCAGACTGCATCTGAGAGCTCTGGGATGTCTGTGCCCTTCTTCTCACAAAACTCTCGAATCTCTGCTCTCAGGTCCCATACTCTTTTAAGCAAATTTTTCCCTGTCAGATTTGGACAACCATTAGTTGTAACACCTGTGAGTTTGTCCCATTTCAGTCCCAGGTTGTCCAAGGATGCATTTAACTCTGTGAACAAATCACTCCCCGTCATCGTCCCTTTCATTGACCGCATTGCTGGGATACCACAAAGCTGGTCTTGACTGCTCCATCCCTGGATGTGTAAAGCTTGGTAAAAAGTCCTTGTTGCTTTTGCAGCTTAGCTAACGAAGCTTCAGATGTTCTTGCCCACTCTGCATCAGTCAAGTTATTGTATCTCTCTACATGTTTATTCTCATAATAGTGATTCAGATTGTGATCCTTAAACACAGCGATCTGTACTCCACAAACTAAACACACGGCATTACCATTGACTCCGGTGAATAAATGCTTGGAAGTCCATGTCTTATTAAAAACTCTACATTCTGTATCAATCTTTCTTTTTTTAATGTGAGCTGACGTTTTTGAGGGCTAACAGCTAACTCACATGTATTTCTCCTAAACGTCTGCTCGCCAACACAATAACAGTGTAAAAACAGTGAAGGTGCATTTCCTTTGCTCGCATGCACGCACACGCACAAATACGTGAATTGAAAAAAATCAGTCCCCTTCAAAATGAAAGCAACGCAGTTGTATTGCATGCATGATGTACACTTATTTACATCTGATTCCTAATTTCCCGTTGACCTCACGTGGGCCGGTCCGGGACAGCCAAAGGGCTGGATGTGGCCTGGGGGCGGTACAAAGCCCAGGTCTGAGAGAGACGATAAATGGATGGATGAATTTTCATCAGCAATTTTCAATTAATTAATTTTTGGGAAACTGGGCTCAATGAATCTGATTTGCTAAGTTTAGCTGATTTGGACCACTGCGTGAGAGATGTGACTTTTTTGCTCTATGTAGAGCTTTGAATTGCACTTGGACAAATTTTAAATAATGGTGACAGAAGCATCTCTGAGCTGACCCAAAGGCTTTTTCACTTTAATCTCAGATCAATCTCAGCTCTTCAATCCAGATTACAGAGGAAAATTCCTCAGATCATTCCCTGACTAGACATGGAGAGGCCTTTTAGAAACATTTTAATGATATTATTTGCACTTTGTTCTTGCAAAATGGGAAAATGAGATTAAATTATCCCTCATCATGATAGGACCCATTTTTCTGCTTCCTGGGCAGACAATAACTCCCCTACCTATACAAAGCTGAGCTTTCAAACCATTTTAGCTTTATTACAGTGAACTTTTTTTTACCTTAGTCTACCCTTTGACTCTACAGGTCAAGTGCCATAAAGTGCAAATGAGGCTGTTTGAACCCTAATATCCATTTGGCACAACATAATTGTCCTGAAGCAGAAGTCTTAATTCATGCCTTGTTCTAAGCCTTGATTTGCAATCACCAAAGCAACATCACATTAATGTCTGTCCAAACAGTGCTTTGCCCACAGCTCAGCCCTCAATAAACTCAGGATTTTTAATCATCGGAAACTGAAACACTGAACTTCTGGCTGATGTCTGTGTATTTTAACAGACAAATTCATCTAAAGGGTATTTTATGCACAGCTGCATTTCCATGCATGTTTGTGACAACTAAAGCAAGTTCATCCTGTGTTTACTCAAACCAGTAAAGCAGCAGGCCAAGATTTGCACAGAATAACACAATGATGATGTGGATGTGTTTCATCAGCAATCTTTTAACAATCTGTTTCGTAGCTTCATTCATGTCAGAATCAAATTTCACAAAGACGTTTAAAGCAGTTGCGAATCTCACCTTGAAGTATAATTGGTTGGATGACTTCTGGCCACTCCTCCTCCCAGCATGCCTGGATCCTTCCCATTTATAGCCGCTTTCCCTGGGCAGTGGTCATGCCGGCTCTGCAGTGTACTAGTTATCATCTCAGCCAGCATATATTGCTTTTACAGCAACAGTGAAGATTACAGTCAGATTTTGGGTCATGCCAAGTTAATTAGCATAAGCTTCTGGTGTTCATTTGATTTTAAAAGTATTTGTGTTTTGGGGATGACCACACCTGTATGGAGTAATCTTTGGCTAAATACTTTGTGTGTGTGTGCATGAGTGAGTGAGAGAGAGAGAGAGAGAGAGAGAGAGAGAGAGAGAGAGAAAGATAGATTTGAGGGTCTTTACAGCCACTTCTGTTATAGTCTCCTTGAGGTTTGTCTGTACTGGCTATTTTCTGTTCAGTTTTTATTTCTGAAACCCACATGAGTGGAGGAATTTTCTGGCCAGTTTCCTCACAGAACAGAGCACCACGCTCTCTGCAAACCAAGGCTGACCTCACCAATGACAGGTTGGCGGCTTGTCGGTCTGTCGAGGAGCACAAAAGCGGATCACTGTAGGGCGTTTTTCTTAAAGACGTACCACTGAGTGAAATCAAACAAATATGCGGTAATAACGGGTAGCGTGCTCATTAGTAGGCATCCATCAGTCTCGGAAGACTATGGAATTGTGCTCTGGATGGTGATTCTGGTTCTGGTACAGCGCCGGATGTGGCTGGACAGGCCTATGTGGGAGTGACAGTCTTTCCCACAAAGATTTTGACGCTGCATAGTGAAGCTGGACTGGTCTCTCCAGTGCGCCAATCCTGGGTAGATAAATATGAAAAACAGGCTGTTACCCATGCAGCGGGTCCCCCCTCTCCATGTCGCTGAAATGATCCAATGGAAAGGCGAAAGCCAATACACTTGGTTCCAGCGCCATCACAGCAGTTGCCAGATCGTTGCTGTATATAGCCTCAAGCTGCCTTAGGGACTCCGGCTCCAGATTTTTTATAGGGGTTGACTCCCGAGGCCTTTCCCATAAGTGAGTATGGCCACAAAGCAGCAGAGGTTTGAGGTTAGTGTTTTCGTTCACTTAGACGAGCCACCGACCAAGGTTAATGAGCCTCGCCTACCCGTTAGCATTCTCAAGGTCTAAATATTACACACGGCATTAGTAAATGAGCAAATGCATGGTCGTAATAAATAGGTGTGGTCCCGGTTTTTTAAAGTTTATTTCCCATGCTGTCTGAGTAGCATGAGCTATCTGTTATATTCCATCAGACAGGCAATAACACCGCTTTTGTTTGCTTACAAAACATTAAAGATTTATTGGGTTTTAGGCATCTGTGATCCATTTATCTTGGCTAGGAGTCTACCTGCCATAACCACACACTCCACCACCTGTCCTTTCAGCATATCAGAACCAGGGTTAAGACTAAAATTAAAACTAGCAGTGAAAATATAATTTCGTTGACTATAATAAAAATAAAAACGACAGTTTAAAAAAAAAAAACGAAAACTAAATAAAAACTTCAATGAACACTACAAATCGAACTAAAACTAAACAGAATTGCAGGTAAAATCAATTTCATTTTCGTTGCTTGATTTCTTGACATAACGGGCCAGTTCCTGAAGGTGGCAGCATAGCGGTGCGGCAGCAATCTGCAAAATAGACCATTTTTATGGGCATCTATGACGACTTCCTGCCGGTTTCTTGCTGGGATAATCAACTTCCTGTTGAATGGTGGCCAGTAAACACAATGGAACAATCGGGGCTGTTGTTCAGTTGTTCTCTCAAAAATCTTCCCAAACTGACCGTGGCATATGTTACACAATTAGTGGAGCTCAGCATGTCATCTAAAAAGCTTGAAAAGGGATACAAATATTTTCGTGAAAATGATCTTTTCAACTGCGCAGTGCTCTCTTGTTAATGCTATTTTGCTAGCATGCTAATTTATGAATGGATTTTCTTTCTCTTTTTAATTTTCTTTTGTTCTTTGTACGTGATGAGTATCAAACGTGTTGAATATGGAGGTAGTAGTAAGATGCAGGTGTCACAGATTCATAAGGAAAAGAGAGGATCCACACTCCCTACAGGTTTCGTCTAGCAGTTTGCTAACCTGAAGTTACATGTTATGTTATACAATGGTCTGTTGATATAAATTTATAAACTGCAGTTGCAGATATCGTCTATACTTATTTGTTCTGTTACCCTTTCATGTTTTGACATTTATTCACGTTGGTTGCTGATATCTTACTTACTTATTTGTTCTGTCACCCTTTTGTGTTTTTATATTTATTCACTGTGGTTGCAGATCCCTATAATGAATGTTTTGGTGCTGGTTATCTCCCTGCCAAAGCAACTCCGCTCAGCTCCAATGTTTCTGTGTTTATTGGCATTCCAAGAGGATTAAACACAAAGTGAATAGTGTGTAATGTGGTTAAATTAGTAAGCCTTCTAGTTGCATTCTTTCATCCTAGCTTTTTCAAGATTTATAAATCAACAGTTTCCTCATAATACCTGAAAAAATAAAACTAAAACTAAATAAAAACTAAACTAAAACTAGCAAATTACTCAAAATAAAAATAAAACTACTTGTGCACTTGTTAAACTAAAACTAAACTGAATCGAAAAACTAAAAAACATAAAAATTTCAAAACTATAATAACTCTGATCAGAACAAACCAAATGTATAGGGTCAACCTCTGCTCAGCAAGTCAACATTGCGGGTTCATAGATTGAGCAGGGATGGTTCTAGGGGGTGACTACTGACTTCCCAATAGTAGTCCTGGATTCCCCAGCAGGCCCCACCAAATGAGAGTATGTTTAATGAAATTGCAATTTGTTTAGTGACAGTTATAGACAATTTCAAATTGGTGGACAACTGACCCCAACCTGGCCCTCCAATTTGAAAAGGTCTAGAACTGCTACTGTTGGATGGATGCCCTGTAATGGATTGGTGTTCTGTCCAGGGTGCCCCTCCCCTGTGCCCTGTATTGCCTGGGATATACTCCCAGAATAAGCAACATACATAGATGGATGTTTGAATCAATCACACTTTGATACTAAAGTGGGTGTCCTGGTCTTGAATGAAATATGCTGCTGCACGAGAGAGAGCTGCCCTTTTGTTAATAAGCCCAGAGGTTCAGAGTCACATTCGACCCACAAATACAGACTACTAAGTCTTTATTGTATAATTAGGAAGCAACAGGGTTTTTTGCAACTGGATGTCATGTTCTGCTTGGGAACGGTGCACAGAATGGGCCATGAGGGCCAACAATTCCATGATACACAAACAAATGAACATTTAAACAAACCGGGCATCAGTGGCTCAGTGACTGGCACTCTAGTTTCACACCTCCAGGCTTTGAGAGTTTACATATTCTCCCCAAGTTGTCTGGGTTTCCTCTCACAGTTCAAAGACAATTAGCATCACTGAATTGCCTGATTGCATAATTGTTTGTGCCTTGAGATGGACTGGCATCCAGAGTGAACTTCAGCCTTGTGCTCTATGCTGCCAGAGACAGGGTCCATTATGGCGCTGACCAGGATTAGCTGTTAGAAGATGGATGGATGGATGGATGGATGGATGGATGGATGGATGGATGGATATAACATAACATTCCAGCCCCCCAATTTGTAAACAGTCTATTATACTCTTGACACAGTTCTTTGGCTTTATATGCGGCATTGAATGATCACATGAATGGTTGGCACCACTGTTAGTAAAGCCTACACCATCCATGGGACTTCCCTCACCTGCTTGCCACATTCAGACAGATGTGCCCCTCTCACACACACACGTGTATCAGCGAGACACAGGCAACATTGTGAGTCTGCAAAGAGGGTAGAGAATGTGAGAGGAGCCCCTTATCACCAGAACACAGGGTATGGGTGATGCTGTACTTTCACAAACGCAGTAGGTGTTACTGATTTACACTGTGGTCACTGAATGTTTCCAAAATATAAAAGTACGTGTGGTATAGAATCCAGCTTCATCAGTTACCACCAAAACTGTACTTCATATTTAAATGCCATAACATATATAGCCTAGCATTATTGTAAAGTATTCTAAAGACGAACAATAGACTTTTCCTTAAAGTTTCTGCATGGAATACACTTATACATACATCATTGCTGGAATGTTAATGAATTTTAATTCAAACAACAAGATCAAACATATCGACATACCAAACAACAAGAGTCATACACCAATCAGCTACAACATTAAAAATACCCCCTAGGTGAACAATTGGCTCTTCACCACAGCCAGGTGGCACACCAATAGAGGTACAAATCAGAAAGACAAAATAAAAGGACTGGCACAAGCTCACCAGAAGCAAGTCCATTGTTCTCTCCAGGTCACTTTTCCATCCTGGCAAACCAGATCCACCCCTTCATGATGAGCATCTACCCCCATGGCACACGCTGGTTCCAGCAGGATAAATCCCCTTGCCATGTTTTTAGGAGTGTGTGCGAATGGTTTCAGAAACATGTAGTATTTAATATGGTAAACATGTCATGCTCATTTGTACCTCTACTGGTGCACCACCTGGCTATGGTGAAGAACCAATTGTTCAACTAGGGGGTGGTTTTAATGTTGTGGCTGATCAGTGTGTATGGCTTACTCATGGAAGATTATTTTTACCTACTATATTGATTGTTTAGACAGCTACATGTTTCTCAGTTTAGCTATATATATATATATATATATATATATATATAAATAAGAAGTTGGATGGATGGATGTCTCACGTCTACAACCAACCAACTACGCCCGGCGTATCCCCGATCATCCTCCCTCAAGTACGAACACCTGGGTCAGTTCAGAAGGACTATAATTGGCCTCACAACCGTACCATTGGTTGTGAGGCATTGAGTGTTTGATCATACCATGTGTGCTTCCTCTAAATTTGGCTAGACTGTCTTAGACCGTGGCTTGTGCTTCCTTTGTTCCGACTTCGGCTCTCAACTTATGGATTTGTTTTGGTTGCTGTTTTGGATAGCCCTTCCTGGTTTCCCAGCTCTCTCGCCTAGCTTTGTGACTTTGACCTTGGATTGCCCTGCCAGAGTGTCAGACCTCCTGAGCTGGTTGTTCCGGTTCAAAAATTAATCCTGCTTCTGCACTTGGACTCCAGCCTGTTATCATTACAGGATGGATGGATGGATAAGATCAAAGTGCTAGATATCTTTTAAGTTTGCATTGCTTAATAAAAAAAGCATCAACACCTGTATAGAGAACTATGTTTATTTTATATCTGTGAATATTTACAGAGGTGTGTGCAATAATTGAAGAACAATTTCCTATTCCAAATCAATTTGATTTAGTGTTTTCTTTATGGCTTATTTTAAATAATGATACGAGTGAAATTATTTGTGAATTTGTGTAATCCTCAAGTCTAATGACCTAACCCAATCTAATTTAACTCAAACAAAAAATTTGCTCCGCTGTTCATTGTCCTTCAGGCAGTTCAGTAAGGTAATTCATGCTGGCTTAAAATAAGATTCATAGCAGTAAAAACAAACAAACTAATAAATAAATTAGCACTATGTTATAATGCCTAGTGGAAGCAGAACAAGTACCCTCCTTTAAATAAACTGCCCACTTCATTACATTAAACACCTCAAGAAGAAAGTAAGTTTTTCAAAGGATCATGGATGCATGTGAATATGGGAACCTGCATGTTTATCAAGCAAGTATTGAAAGACAAACCGCATTTAATAATCCCTTAAAGTTTTAGGTTGCTCGAAAAATGAGTAATGGCATCATTCCTTACTAGTAAAAGCTCAAACATGACTGATTTGGACATATTAAAAACACATAAACCCTGTGAGCAATCTGATTGGTTTTTCACATGAAAGACTTTTATTCTCTAGTGTTACTTATAAAAAACAGTCATTAGTCCCCAAGTAGTCTTGGCTCTGGGGTGAAAAGGTTTTCAATACTCCCCAAGTCAAACTCATCATTTAAAGATGGAGGAGACTGGTTGATCTGCAGCGTGGAGGCACCCTCGTTACAGCTGAACTCAAGACAATCTATAAAAGATTGGATCTCGCCTGTCGGGTCATTGCTGGGCTCATCGAGAAAAGCAAGAAAAGACTGCATGTCTGAGGACAGGGCACCCTGGTCATTGCTGGGCCCGCTCCTCTCTCCCAAGTCCTGGTTGAGAGCCGTGGACACACCCTGGTTACTGCTGGGCCCACTACTCTCTCCCAAGTCCTGGTTGAGAGCCGTGGACACACCCTGGTTACTGCTGGGCCCACTACTCTCTCCCAAGTCCTGGTTGCGAGCCAAGAACATTCCTTCACATCTCTTGATGCAGTAATTGTTGCCCTGAAGGTTGATGTTTGGGTTTGTGTACATCGGGAATTGGTGCACATTGTAGGGCTGATAGAATGGGCTGAAAACAAAGGTAAATTTGAGGAAAAAAACTGCAATTAATACATTTCTTTTAGCACAGCATTCCTATTCTCCATAACTAATATATAATTTGGTTGAATTTCTGTCACAGGGTGGCAAAACAAACAGCTCAGTCCAAACTTTGTTGATTCTCCTAAAACTAGACAGAAGTTAACCTTCTTCATGTTAGTGTTGCTTTCAGGGTCCATTTGAATGCTTACCCTCCACTGTAAACCTGTGATCCAGCAATAAGGCAGGGTTGAGGGAAGAGTAGGCCAGTATGGTAAATGATGCTAGTTGACTGTACCAAGGAAGATGTAGAGTACATGACAGGATTGAGGATTGGAAGCACTGGCATCGGCACAGCTGTGGGATAGCAGCAGAACACGTGCATTTTTGTTGATTTGTCCATCTTACCATAGAACGTACACAAAGTCACAAAATTTCAAATGAATCAGATGTTTAAAAGGCGGCGGGGTTAAAAATGACCCTAAAAAGGACACGATCCTTTCATATTTCATGTGCATAAATTATGTTACCTTTTGTGAAGCCATCGATGGCTGCAGTGGGGAACGGAGCACAGAAGGCAGACATTGACCCACATGCTACAGGAGGAACAACGGAAGTCTGGGAGCTGCCGGTGGCTATTGAGATGCTCACAGAAGGATGGGAGACCCGTGTCCTCCTACGATTTGCCTGGTAAACCCAATCTGTAAAGATTTGAACACAGCAAAAAAAAGTAAATAAATAAATATGTAAATTAAATACATAAGCATGATGCCACATATGAGCTATTCTAGCAAGTTTTCAGGAAATAGGTAGTAAAAACATGGACCTATCCATTACCAAATTACAACTTTTCACAATTCACCATAATCTATCATCATTTACAAAAACTCGGTTTTTATCTCCTTCATTACCAGGAAACTCCTGGCTGTGTTTCTTTTTCAGCTTGGAAGCCTCTTCATAAAAAGGCATCTTCTCCTCCTCCGACATCTTGCTCCACTGCAATCCAAGCTGCACGCTGAGGTCACGGTTGCCAGCTTTTGGGTTGGATTTGGCCAACTTCGGTCTGTTAATTCTTGACCAAACCATGAAGGCATTCATGGGTCTCTTAACGTAATCCGTTCTGCTCTTGCACAGAGGCATTTCAGAAAATCCTTGTGAGAAAATAAAACTATATTAGAAATAAAAACGGGAGAAATTCTTATACAGAATACACTGTATAAGAACACATTATGTAAACCATTAGATTTCTGTAAAGCTACATCCACAAAATATAACCAAAGCTAGTCCCGAGCTGTATTCTGAATTGCTCCCCATTACCTAAATAGGTTAATTACTAATTAATCACATTAACGCAGTATTAAATACAACGCACTTCAAATTGTAGTGTGCAGAAGATTCTTACAATCGCTGTTTATCGTAAGGCGTAACTCCTGAGAAAGAAAAAAAAAATGAATAACTGAGACAGAGGCAAACACAAAATCGCAATTTCGCATTATGTTAGCTTCAGTGTTTACTGCTTCTTTTGTTAGAGCGGTCTACGCAATTGATCAATAAAATAAGTTACAAAAAAGCAGGTTTAATAATTAATAAGTATTAAAAATAGCCACAAAACTTGGAGGAAAAGACCCAAACTCGCGCGAAATCACCGATCATCCCCTTCTCTTAGTAGGGTGAGTTTCATAATGTATTTTGCGTCTTTTAAAGTGTGTTTTTGCTTCAAATGAAGTGTTCGGCGGTTTTTGGACTTCGATGCCGCTTAATCTCGTGATTTTCTTACCACTAAAATAGACTAGACTCTCAAGTGAACAAGCTGTAAACAAATCTCTCGAATTCGAACTTGCCAGACACTGTATTTATAGCCTTACTAGAATTCGAACAGCATGTTCGAGTTCGAATTCGAACGAACCGCTTCAGATTCGAAATGGGCGTGTCTCTGCGGAAACACCGCCCACAACTTACCATAAATGGTCGTTGCTAATGAGCTTCCTGTTAGTATAATAAACAAATCAGGTTTTTCGATCTGGACCGACGTGGACAAAAAAAAAAAAAAACAAGAAGATAAATTTAACAGCGCGAGGTAGAGGCACGACAAAATATTATGTTTGTGGGTCTAAGCACAAACTCCGCCATTGCCGGTCCCAAGCCCGGATGTGAAAGGAGGAGGGTTGGGCGTGGGGCCAGCTACCCCACCCTGTAAAAAAAAAACCCAGCTACAGAAACGCCAATAGGAAGAAATCTAGACACCTCAGCCCTGGGAAGAGATGGGTCTTCATCAAGAAGACATTGGAGAAGACAGCCCAGGACAGAGAGGTCTGGAGATCCCTTGTGGGCGGCCTATGCTCCAGGAAGAGTAACAGGCAAAAGTGAAGGGAAAGTTAAGAGGATCTAAGCACATGTTTCACAAACAAAAAGTGTGCTGAATGGCAAGACATCGCTGCTGCAGTAAACTCTGTCAGCTCAAAAGAACGCATAATACCCGAGATAAAAAGAACTAATAATGTGGCGAGGGCTTCTAGAGGAGCAGGAGGCCAAGACGTCTTGCTCTGAAAAAGGTGCTTTTAATAACAGCGACACACATAAACACCAACTCAACCAACAACCTGTACACTGTACAACCCCAAAGACCTGGAAGAAGTGCCACAAGCCATCGACACCCCCAAGCTTCACAGTACCTGTAGCCAGCTCCCCCGCTGGTCCCGCCCCAATCCCGTAAAGGTCGCTGGACTGGCGACTCTGGCTGGTGGCCCAGCTCCTTCCTCATTGTGCCACCACCAGTGGTCACCTCCAAATCCAGCCGCTCCCGGTTGCAGTCCCCTCGGTGGGTCATCTGCTGGGTCACTGCTGAGATTGGGCGTTTGGAACAGGGTCTCCTGCAGGATCTGCTGCGTGCCTCTGACCCCACATCCTGGAGGACCCACAGACACGCCCGTATCTACAACTGAGGACATGAAGTTGTGTCCTCAGTATTTTTTTCTTTAGGTTTATAATAATATAATATAATTAATATATATTATATATTAATTATATATATAATCCTGGCTACGGCCTTGCCCACAGGGCCTTCCTCCTTAGCGCCAGGCCCCGGTGTACTGCTGTCAGCTCCTGTAAGGTCCACTCGAGGTAGCGCGCTGCCGTCTCCAGCTGCACCTTGTACAGCTCCCATGGCATATCGTCACCGCTGTAACTCGGTAGGTGCACCGACTCTGCTCCTAACAGGGCGGTGTCTGCGATGCAGAACAATCGGTGGCTGCTGGTCCTCCCGTTGTGGCAACTCCGCCTTCGTCACACTTGACAGTCTGGCACTGCGCGGTCCAGTTGCTCTGCCCCACCTCCTCTCTTCCTCGCCAGCAGGTCCGAGTCATGCTCCATCGGAGTAAGCAATTTGTGGCAGATATTTTCTAAATGAAGGAAAACGTTTTCTCTAGCAGGGGTCAGTGTCCTCAGCCTCTGCTGCCTGTCTTAAGCATTCGGCAGGTCCGTCGTCCATCCCACTCTTGACACTAATGTGGCGGTGGTTCCCATGAGAAGCAGAAGGTCGAGACATCTTGCTCTGAACAAGACGCTTTTAATAATCACAACTACGCAGCCACACTGTACAACCTGCGTGTTAGCCCTGGTGGCCCCCCCACACACAAATATGATTACAGTCAACACACTACAACACTTTACAATACACAGTAATACAACACAACAATACAGGACGCTATTTACAAACCCCAGTGCATGCTGGGCCGCACACTAAGGCCGATAGTAGAAAATAGTATTCACTTATATGCGTATAGTAATGCAAGACAGTTGAGCCATTTTCAGGGTAGTTACATGCTGATTTAGATTGTTTTAATCTGAAGTGTTCTTAAATAAGCAGCCAGGAGGCTAAACCTAGAAGTAATATGCACTAATATCTCACCCTTTAGGAAACACGTATATGCCTGATCCTTGAGACTTACTTTTGGTCATAGTAAACATCCTGTATACTTTTTGCAGAAGTTGCGAGACATTTCTTCTTTCCTTATTCATTGTTATCTTATCAGAAGCTTGTTGAATTCATTGTAGGACATGCAGCCTGTGTCTGTAGTGGAGTATATGGCGTTTCGTGCCCTTGTTAATGTACTAGTTCCAAAGTACAAGATCCCTTGCAATCTACAAAAAACCTCATGATTACCAGATATGAAAAGGAAAAAGAAGCACTCAGGAAATAGCTGGCTGCAAGTAATGTTTATGGGATTAGGTGATAAAGTATACTTTAAGAATTCATTCTCAAACTTCTGTACGTCATATAGGTTACGTGTTTGTGTCTCATTACCCTGTACCCTTTAACTACAAGAAATTTAGGAATGCCGCCTACACATTTTAGCAAATATAAAACTTATGAATAGTCATTTTCTAATATTATCACATTTGAATGCTTATTTCCAGTCTGTATGACATGCATACCTGACTACAGACCTACCTGTGGACTTCTATTTCCATACTACTACTAGGCAAAGGAGGATTAGAAGAGGATTAGTATCCTCTTTGAGCCAAAAGGCGCATAAGGCATCGACGATCTGATTCCACCTGGTCCTGTCCTGGGCTACGTGTTCAGCTTCACCCCATGTTACGTTAATCTCCTTCAGCTCATTTATCAAAGTTTGCCACCAGGTTGTTTTAGGTTGGCCTTGTTTGCGCTTCCCAGGTGGTGTCCATCTCAGGGCAACCTTTGGTATACGGTTCTGGTCCATTCTGAGGACGTGGTCAAGCCATCTTAAGCGTCGGCGCTTGATCTCCAGCACTACACTATGGCTATTAGTTTTCTTGTAGAGGTCTTCATTAGAGATCTTCTCGGGCCAGAAGATACTACAGGTCTTCTGAGGCACCAATTGTGGAAGACATTGATCTTATTCATGTTCCCCTTTACAACACGGCAGCATTCAGAGCCATACAGAAGAACAGGTTTGACTTTGCTGTTGTAAAGTCTGACCTTTGTTCTCAGGCTGTAATGTTTGGACTTCCAGATGGGCAGAAGTCTTGCGAATGCACTGTGTGCTTTCCCAAGTCTTGTTCTGATGTCCTTTTGTGCTGCATTATCTTTACTAACAAGACTGCCAAGTTATGTAAACTCGTCGATATATTCGACTGGAGCATCATTTATTGTGATCAGTGCACTAGGGTTGGCGTTTATGCATATCACTTGTGTTTTGGAGGCACTGATATTAAGGCCTGTTTGTTTCAGTCAGTCAGTCTTCTCCTGCAAATGGTGTACTTTTGAGGAGAGAGCAAATAGGTCATCGGCAAAGTCAAGATCTTCGAGCTGGAATAATAGGGTCCACTGGATGCCTCTGGGTTTGTCAGCTGTTGTCTTCCGCATGATCCAGACAATGGCAAGCAGGAAGAGGATGGGAGAGATGATACATCCCTGTCGCACACCTGACCCTTCTATTTCCATAGAGCCTTGTATTTCTGTGACGGCACACTACTTTTCAGATGACTTTAGCCTGCAGTGCAATTGCTGGAGGTTGAGAAGGTGCAATTTTTGTATTTTATTTGAACAATTTGCAGCTTAGACCTATATATTAATGAAGTATGTTTCATTAAATTTATTTTTATCATTTATTTTGAAGTGATAATTCCAGCCTTGTATTGCTAGGCTATTTTTATCCATATGAGTAACTGTGTGTACTTATAGCTTTATGGAGTTTAACTTGCTTATTTCATTTACTGTTAGATTAGAAGGAAGACATACAGCTGATGGCACACCCATCCACCTCCGTAATATCCTAGAAGACTGGGGCCTCCAACAGAAGGTTTTGTGTGTGACCACAGACAATGGAGCAAACGTGGTGGCGTAAGTGAGAGAAATGAGCCTGCGGCATTTGCCATGTTTTGCACATGCATTTGGTCTTATAGTTAAGGATAGCCTTGCTTCAGTACCTGAACTTGATGATGTGAGGGCCAAAGTCAGGAAAATTGTGGCATTCTTTAAGTTCAGCTGCTCTGCAAAAGAGAAGCAGGAAGGCTTGCAATGGAACTTGAAAATACTCCAGGTGCTCAGGAGGTGGAGACAAGGTGGAATTCTATCTATCTTATGCTGGAAAGGTTTTTCAGCTCTGGGAACCCCTCTCAGCAGCCATAAGCAACTTGGAGCTTCCCATGTTTTTCCCCCAGGACTGGACTACCATGCCAGGTACCACTGAGGTGATTGTGCTCAACTTATGGTTTGTAGTTTCATCAATAGTGCAAATGCAATGAGTCTGGTTCTTGTCATTCTTTACATCTTCTCAAATTGATCATTAATTCAATTCAATTCAATTCAATTCAATTTTATTTATATAGCACTTTTAACATGAAGCATGGTCAAGAAGCACTTTACATAGTCCCGGGCCCACAGTCCCCAGAGAGTAAGCCAAAGGCGACAGTGGCAAGGAAAAACTCCCTC
>JAACJT020001501.1:0-14886 GCA_009936485.2 Gymnarchus niloticus | reverse complement strand
ACAGGGACTGCACTTAATTTCGTTGTACCCGTTACAATGACAATAAAGATATTCTGATTCTGATTCTGATTCTGAGATGGCAATCCACAATTCACCTCACAGGTCAGGGCCAATTTCTTTTGTCACTTGAGGGTCACACAGTCTCATGTCAGGTTATCACCCTAAAAGTAACAGGCAGGCTGAGTGCACCATCCAGTACCTCTGAAAATACTGTCACCAAGTACCTCTGGTGGGAAGAATATGCTAATTATTTACTGGAACACTTTTCCAATAAACAAAGCCATTCAAAAACTTTAGCAATACTAATATTTCTCTTTGGTGTTGGTTTTTACAACTCTGATGGGTTCCTGCAGGTTGGATGCCTTGACTCTTAAAAATACGATCCTTTTTTTGGTTTTCAATCCTTCTGTGTTGCATACTCTAAATTATAGTTCCAGAGGATTCTAACTGAATGAGGGCTATATGGAACAGGTCCTAATTTTGTATTACCTCACAAAACCTTCCTAACTGGAGAAGAGGTATAACATAGATAACAAATATTTCCACTTGCCTCTTTTGGTTTGGTGTCCTGTAACTTTAAATTACTTGTACGGTTGCCAGCGTGTTCTAGGTTGCCCTCAGTTCGAATTGCCCGTGCACGCATATCACAATTGCTGAAAATACCAGTTCCAGAACAACTCAGTGATTGCAATGTTTATCCATTGCCAGAATAAACCAGCTCAATTGGGAATCCTGGTTCGTCGTGCATTTAATTAACACAACACAAAATCACGCCAGTTACAGAGGCACTATAAATATTTGGAAGAAAATATTCTTTAACTTTTAAAGGAACCGGAAGTCTTCATTCATTTGTGTGTAGCAATTTCAATGTCTCGGTGTAACACTGTACTGTGATAAGAAAATGACTAATCTTTTTCAGCAATTTCACTAATATTCATAGTTTTCATACATAATTGGTGCCTAATTGTTATGCAGTTGGTTGACTGCAGAAAGACTCAACCATTTCCAGATAAATAACAAAAGCTTAAAACATACATACTCATAAAACCTTCAAGTCAAGGGGTACATATGCACAGAAATCTATTCTATAAAACAATAGACAAGAGATTGAACTCATTATTATGTGCAGTTAAAGTACACTGATCACTAACTGCCGTGGATCTACATGCATATGACATGCAGGATAAGTGTTTACTAGGAGGACCCTTCTGCTTTGCTCCTGAATGAGGAACTTTCTAGTCAAGATTATGCTCATTGAACTGTAATTTTCATAATGTAAATTTTTTGGACAAAGGCATTCATTAAACAAAATGAGTGTTTTTGGAGCCAACATGAGGGCTTTCCCAGCAATTTTAGGTTAGCAGAACATTTTTAAAATGTTGTTTTTAGGTTGTTAGAATGTTTTATGTCCAGTTTTCTGGACATTCCAGGAACGTTTTTGAAAAAATGTTATTTTAAAAATGTTCCTACAATTCTCTTTTTTGGTTAAGGTTCCCGATCTACGATTAGCGGTAATCTTTTTGGTGTCGATATCATACAGTCTCTGGCCCACAGCTATTCTTGAAACATGATTTGATGCACATCATTTTATGCACTAGAGCACATCATCAATAATGTTACCTGGGGTCACTGGGTGTCATGGGTCTTTCTAACATCACACACCCTCTCCTTCACTGCAAAACTCTTGCACCCCACCTTTACAGGCCAACCATTTTCTTTCCAGCCTTTAAAATGATAGCTGCTGACAAGGTTTTCATACATGAGTTTATGTCCCAGATCTGCCCTCATTTGTCAGTCCTGAGCGATGTAAAGAAGCCCAGCTACTCTCTGTGTTCTTGGCGTTGTTGTTCTCTCTGGTTTCCCGGTACCGCAGCACCTCTCGAACATGCCCAACTTACACTCGTTCTCGATGGACGTTAAGGGGAGTCTTAACTTGCAGCTGTTCCCTCAGAGTGCTATGCCGCTAAGACTTTTGAGTAAACCCAACCATCTTCTCAGGAAACAGCTAACCATTCTTTCTCAATTAGTGATGGTGGAGCTTGGAAATTCATACAGGGTCAATGGCCACAGTATTCTTGGCACGATCCTGTGCTGGTAAATCCATGCCTTTTACTTTCTCAGTAGACCTGTTTTGTCTATTTCCTGCAGCCATCTCTTGAGGGAATCATATGTGTTACTGACTGGAGCTGTATCTGTATGGGTGCTGTCAAACCACTTCCCCAGGCTTTTAACTGGCTTTTTGGAAAAGCTTGCACCAATCCATAATTGCTGCCAGTATTGAAAATCTCAGGTGGAATTTCTAACAGTCCAAGGTGAGATTTTGGAGCCAGCCTGAGGGGTTTGCTGGTGTATGAAGGTAAAGCCTACTGCCACATTATCTTAGTGGTCATGAGTCTTGAATCTTCCTGATGTTAATCAGTGCAATAAAGTCTCTGGTCCGCAGAAGATTGATCCGGATTAAAAAGCAAGCATAAAACTGGTCCCTGACATTGGGATGTGTGTGATGATATTTAAAAGAGCTGAAAACTGTGCGAATAAGAGAGTCACTGAATTAACCTACTGAAAGTGTTGTGTGTTTGTGATTTAATTAAAGACAAATCATATGAAACCTGTGGAAAACAAGGGAACTGTCTGACAATGAGAAAAAACTTGCAGTGCATGAATGTAGGCTGTGTTTTTCGTTGCACAGATTTATTGGTGACCAGTTTGTCCATACCAACAGAATGTGAGCAAACATCCCACCCTATTCCAATGTAGTTAGTAATGGGAGAAATGAGGCTTCGATACCCATGGTGGGCGTGAGTATCAAAACTCCCAATCAATGCTGACACCCACCCACCACTGATGTTGAAGCCTCATTTGTACCATCACAAATTGTAGCTGCCTGCCTAAAGCTCTCAGGGAAGCCTGGAGCAAACTGAAAAGAGCAGCAGCAACTTATATAGACAAACCAATATATTCTTACCTTTGATCATTCTGACCCTTGGATTTAAGCATGGGATGGCATGGGGGGTGCTTGGTCCAATTCAATTGCAAAATTGCTGTGGTTTTTGCTTCATTTTCATGCTACACTACTGAGGAAACTATACAACCATGTAAATGTATTTCTCCAGCAGCTGAACATTAGACCAATTGTACCAAGCCTGCAACTGCATCCTCACTAGAAGTGGGCAACTTGAGTCAGATGACTTGACCTGAGTCCAGCTTAACTTGGAATTTTTTTTTTTTTTGACATTTGCTTAACTGTGAAGAAAAAAATTACTCAACTCGACTTACACTCGGTGATCCATGACTCTTGACTTAGCCTGGAAATGAGCCTGATATTCCTAAGGTGGGGGTATGCTTTAGCTGAAAGAGACTGTTTACCTAACATTCAGTGCGCTGTGGCAGAAAAAAAAAACAAAACACAGAGCTCAACCCTGGTGACCACTGCATTTTGCGCAGGCAGGTAATCAGAACTTTGGTGTAGGCCGCTTCTTTGGGTTGGGACCACCCACTCTCTACGATTCGTCAAAACATGTTGTCGGTTACGCAACTTAAACACAGCATCAAATTTCACTCCTCATTTTAAGACCCGTGAAGACAGCCATGCTACCTAGAAATAACAAGCTCTAATCTCATTATCCAAGTGTCAACAGCAAAACCAGTCCTTCCTCCTTCTGCTCTCATTTGCTATTTACTCTAACTTGAGAAAACGAAGCATCATTAGTCTTATCAAGAATCTCTTTGTTATAAGAGTTTTAATATTCTTTCTCGATTCTGACACCAGTATCTTGTTATTCTGCTAGGTGCTGCATGGCATCTGTGTGCAATATTTAACTAGAAAATATAAAAAATGTGAATTATTATGAAGTGGTTTTTTGATTAAACCCAAGATAAGTCTGTCAGAATGAAGAAAGGCCCACGCAGACTAGAATTTTCTTTCAATCAAACTTAAATATAACTTGCTGTACAGATGTATTCGGTATCATTCAGTGATTTGCATTCTCTAATTTTTGCATGGAGCACATAGATATAGACAGCCTTTTTAATCCGTAAAACTTAATGTAATAAAATTATTCCTAACCCCAGAACGAGGGCATTCTTTTACAAGTGTAGAATAATTTAATTCATTTTTAAAGTGGAATGCAATCTGTTCTGCTTAATATAGAACTGTAAATTTTCTTTAAGTGTTCTGTTTTGTTTAAAATTTCACATTGTCAGATATAAAGAATATCTTAACAGTAACATTATTGGCGATTCTGAGCATTTTTTTTATTTTAAGCAGTATGTAATTAGTTTAACCTTTTCTGATTTGTAACCTTATTTTGTTGCAGAAACTATTTGTAAAAACTGTTGTTTCACAATAAAATAGTTCATTATAGGTCTTTTGTATGTTTTTTTTTTTGTTCCCTTTGAATTCCGTTCACAATTAAATAATCGTTTCACACGCATTGGTGATCTTATAAAATGTTTAGCTGTCAATGAAATTCTCCAACATGAAGATTGAGACATTGATGAGTGAACACAAGGATGGCTGTATAGCTTTAGCTGAAGTTACTTAAACAGAATTTAAACAAGGATCGATACTTTGCTGACATCCCCCAAAATACAAAGCACACTTCTTAAAACTCGTCAGAATTCTTCGAAACACGAACCTTCATGGTTACATGTGTTTGTTCGGCAGACATGTGTTTGTTCGGCAGTCATGGAGCAGTTCTTGGATAAGCACATTGCTTATGGCCCCAATGCTAATATGAAAACTTTTGCTAACTGTGAAGTTTGAACTAGCAACTTTCAAGTGACAGGGACAAACACCAGATCCACAGAGCCACACACCAGGGACAAAGTAACAGTACAAGACTGCTGATTAGTCTGCATTTTGTCTGAATATGATGGCACATGGGAGATGGACACTGAAACCTGTCTATTATCTGTTTGTGTGGTGGTTAACTAAAGTAACATGCAGTTGGCTGTTCTGATTTAGAGCAATTGCGTACGATTAGCATTGTCACCGAAACGCTGAAACACCTCGCTGAAGCAGGACTCACGGCAGATAATATTTTGAGCCAGTGTTATGATGGAGCATCAGTCAGGAGGCTGGCCACCAACTGGACCTCCATCATGCATAACTGTCGAAATATCCTTTGATTACCTCGGCCCGCTCTGCTCCTTCGTCTCCATTTTGTCTCTTAGAGGTACAGCTGCCCCACACTGAAGAGGTTAAAATACATTAGGCAGGAAAAATTACTTTGATGTCACTAAGTGTGTGATCGACAATGAAAAAATCTTTATTGACATTTTCGCTAAATGTTCTGACAATGACAATGCTTCAGTTAACTTGACAAAATAAACTGTCCTTCACTGTCAGAGAGAACAAGCAATGTTTTAGTTAACACATTTCTGATCTGTCTTCTTTGCAATTTAAAGCAAGTTAATGCCATATTACAACCTGTTGATCCATCCAGTGCCATAGAAATAGTACAGGTATTTGTTTTTACACTGAGAAATCTGTACAAGAATGACAATAATTTATTCTGAACTAAACTGACATCTACTCATGAGACTTAGCCAAAATGCCAATGGTTAGATAATCCACACTTTGCTTACTCTGTAATATTATCCAGGGCTATTAGATCTTTCAGGTTCTGAATGCCTAATCACATCAGAAGTTCTAAGGCAAAACATATTAAATATTTAAGACTGGGTTTCTCCAGAGATGGATAGCAAGGTTTTCAGCCAAATTTTTTAACTCAATACAGGTAGTCTCACCTGTGTTGCAAAAGCAAGCAAATTTCTTCATTCTCAGTTGCTCGAACCTTTCTGTAGCCTAGCAGTTGCCCGAAACAAACAATTCAATTCTTATGGGGAAACCAAGGCTGGGGAAAACCATACATTTGACTGCTGTAATTTGCAGACTCCTACAAGAATATGAAGATCAATTTATAGGCATTCATAAAACGTGTGTGTCCGCCCTAGCCATGGGTGTCTCTTGAGCTTCATGTGAGAACTCTTGTTGCACATTCACAAAAGTACTGACACCCTTTTGATATTCAATGCTCCATGACAGAAAGAGGAATCTTGTAATTCCAGCTCATGAAAAGAATTTGTCACTGAACTTTTTTAAAAGAACCAAAAAGTTGATGCTATAAATAATGCATGGGACAGTATGCTTGGGGCAAAGCAATATTATACTTTGTTTAATCATTCACAGAGTTTTGTTTTTTCTTTTTTGAGTATTGTAAATAGGAAGACAGAGAATCATTTTTTTTTTTCTTTCCATTTAGACAGACCCAAAGAACCCCCCCCGGCCCCTCCAGACAATACTGTGGCCCACCCTACACATTTGAGCTGGTGTAGTTTTAGGTTCCAAGTAAAGACTTCAAGAAAAGGGTCAAGTGCCTTAAATTTTTAATGTAAATGTGATAGTTGTTTTAAAAAAATGCAAAAACCAGTAGCCTTTTTCAAACTGTGTATATTTCTAACATATTTTGTTGCTGAAAATATATCAGCTGGCCTCAGAGACATCTTGCGTCGTGATGACACATAGTTCATGAAACCATGCCTGCCTCAAAAGAAAACATAAAACTCCACGGCTGCCAGTCCTTAACACTCTCTTCTCTTCTTTCTTCTCAACCTGTGAATCCCTCTATCCATTCCCATGGTTGTTCTGTAATTTGATGTTTCAGGTCATCTTCATTTTCAGATCTCCCTTGGGTTTCTCTGTAATCACCTGTAAACAAAATGAGTCCCACTGGACCCAATTTAGGGGTGCTGGATTCATGGCCAAGTAATCAGTGGCCCTGCCATGATAACTAGGAAACACTCGCACAAAGAATAGATCAGTCCAATGTCCTCTACATCTGGAAGGATCAGTCAATGGCCCCTTGACTATCAGCACAACTAGCCGTGCTTCGATGTTCAGCAAAATTCTAGAAAAAGATCTCCTGCCAGGAAATGCTACTTTGTAATTTATCTGTGGATCTCAAGCTTCATGTCCACCCACACATTAACCCACACACTTCTGCAGTGAGCAGAAAGATGAGACTTTTTTTGCATCGCGTCCAGAGTTCAAAGAAGTACCTCATTGTAGAACCTATGTCTGATTCGCCCTGGATGGGGTGCAGAGAGTAAGAAGTCAGATACATCTCTGTATTATTTTTGTATCCAACTGTGTGATGATTCACAGTACTGTGGATAAGTTTTATGTACTTATGAAAAAAAATGTTGTAAAGAGAAGGTCCTTTCAAGAATAAAGCCACAAATAGTTTTCATTTATCAGATACAGTGTGCAATAACTAGAAAACAAAAAATGAATAAAACTAAACAATTCAATATTTGGTGTGAACACCCTTAAAAACAACATCGATTCTCCTAAGTACACTTCTGCGCAGTGTACCTTTCGGGGGGGTTGATTAATCCGTTTATCTTATGTTACAGGTTCTGAGGATATAAAGAAACATAACTGAAAAATTGCAGGTTTTTATGTGAAATTATGTATTTATTACATTTAATTGCATTTATTTAACTACTTGAAATATACTATGAATTTATACATCTATGTAATCCATTTTTTTCTGGGGAAAAGCTTCAAAATGTAATGTCAGTATATTTTATCCACAAGATGGCAGTAAAAGCACATAAGACACAAAGCATCAGTACAGTTCAGTACAGGGATGCCAGTCACCAGTCACACCTGCACACACTATCAGCTCCTACGTCCAGCTTCACAGTTATGTACAGCAGTAAATGGTGTGGGCGAGGATTATAATCCTTTTCAAACTGACATTAGTTTTTTAAATATAGTTTTGCTTTTTTTGTTTTCATTTTCAGGTTACTGTCATGCCCACACCAAGCCAGCCTACATCAAACCTGCCACGCCCAACCTACTCCGTTCATCATCCCCTGAATACTGACCAGCCGTGCCTCGTTCCTTATCATCAAGCAATTTCCAGCTGTGCCTTGTTCAATCTTCTACATAAGCCGTGCAGTTCAGCTGCCTCCTTGTAAGGTATTGTGTTTGTTTGACTGTTGCTGAGTGATCATTAGTTCTTGAATATTTGCAAGTGTATGGCAAAGATTGTTACTGACTTCTGCCTCCTGTTTCGGTTCTTTTTTGCTGTGCTTGCTGCTCTTCTCAGGAAATGACCTATTGACTGTGACCATGGCTACGTTTTTGATGCCCCATTGGCTTTTGGAAATCCTACCTCTTCTGCTTTTGACTCTGCCTGTATTTACCACAATGAAACCTTGTGATTCTGCTATTGGGTCTTGCTGTGTTCTGAATCACTACAGTTACTTCTGATTAGCTTTTTGAGAGCATGAATAATTTGAGTTTTGTTCTTATTTCTTTAAGATTAGTTTCACGTTTTGTTTTCAGTGTTAGTGATAATCCTAAAATAGATAGTTGAAGAGTGTGGATAAAAGTTCAGAATGTCTCAAAGTATAAAACTATACAGTATTAGTGAAGTTTATTGCATCTTTAAAATATAATTCTTTATATGGTAAAACTCCAAATTTGACAACTACAACAGTACTTCACACTGTTGCCAAATGTGCACATAAGAATTAATATGTAATAGAGTGGACAAGGAATTTTTATGGCCACCAGTTCAGATTTTACCTAGACAATAGAGCTATGCAAATGAATTTTGAAACATGAAACCAACAGAGAATGATTAAAAAAAACAGCAAAATGACTGGTTTCTGAGACGGTTTGTTGATTTTTCTTTTTTTTTTTTTTTTTTTTTTTTTTTTTGAAAATGAATGAAATTCAAGGTATTTATCAATGTAGCAGATGCTCAGACAAATAGTGTGTACGTGACAGGACAAGAGAGGTCTTAATCAATTGTGTGTTAATTTCTGGGAAATCTGGAGCTCCAAAGAAGTTGTGGTCATATTTTATAAACCAGATATGAATAACCCTCCCACAGAGAAAATATGCTTGATTAAAGCTCGGGGGGCAGAGACACTAGTTAGATCTAAAGTCACTAGGCCAAAAACATAGATAAGCCTCCCTTGTCACCCAGAACTCAATTTCACTGCGTTTCCACATCAGATAATTTGTGAAATTTGAATTATAGTTGATTAGGTAGCTCCGTATTTTATATCCATACATCCATGCACATGCCCTACAAAAAAGAAAAAACATCAAACTGGTCTGTAATCCACCTAGGATACACTTCACTTTATAAACTCACTCAGGCTAATTAGCTCCGTAGTGTGAGCTTTGAAGATTTCCGTCCCTGCCTATAAGAACACACTTGTTTTTATCACAAATCAGGTTGTATTCAGTGTAATTCTAAATCGGATTGTCTTTTTCTTTCCATTTAGTTTTGCAAATTACAGTAGTGGGTAGGGCTGTTCCATTTTAGAAATGTTGAAGTCAACTCTGACTTTAAGAGACGATTCCACGTGATGTTTTTTCATTCTCCATTCCCACAACTAAGACCCATGTCCATATATATCTCGGAATCCCCCTTATGGAAAGTCCAGGGGGACAAATACTCCCACACAAAACTGCGTAAATGCAAAGTTAAATATAAATTCCTTAGGCATATTTTATTATCATTGAAACAATACTGAAAATACAAATTATGCCCACACCAAGGTCATTATAGTTAAACACAAAAACTAATTATGAAAAAAAATACTTGTTAAACCAAAATAAAAAATTTAAAAATGAAAGGTTGCAGAGGAACCAAAACTAATCTCAAACTATCAAGTCCACTCAAATCTGGCTAACCCCACAGTCCCCCTCTGAGGTCTGAGCCTTGGTTGGGCTATGCTCATAGTACTGTATAGACGGATCATGAAGAATTTGGCTAAACACGTGACACCATTGAACCAGCTAATGGAGAAAAACATACCCTTTGACTGGACAGCTGACTGCAAGGCAGCTTTCATGTATCTAAAAGATAGTTTGCCTACAGCTCCTGCATTTGTGCTGCCTGACTTTAAGGGTCTCTTTAAATTGTACACTGATGCTTCTAAAAAGGCTGCTGGTGCTGTATTGTACAAGGATTAAGGGTACTGAGAACATATAGTGCACTATTCCAGCCAGACCCTGAACCAGTGTCATTGGTCCTCCTTTGATTATGAATTGTGGGTTATAGTGTGGGCCGTTAGGGAGTTTCACAATATATCAGTTTCACTGCCTTCACCATTGTCACAACATAATCATCCCTTGTGGCCTTTCTACATCTGGGCATTGACCTGTATCCAAGATGGATTCTGGAGATGGATACCATCAGTCGGCTGACTGAACTACCAGATGGTCAATGGCACATGAATGCGGACGCATTGCCTCCCCGGCCAGAGCCACATATCATCGATGGCAGAGCAGTACCACATACAGAGGCCGCAGAAGTCAGTGGCATTGCAGACACAGGCAGAAGCTGTTTTTCATTCAGACCAGGTGACCTGTCCAAGGAGGATGAAAAGGAGAGTTCTTTTCAACCTCTCCCAAGGGGTGTTCGACACGCGAGCCCAGCAACACGTGGACACAGACATCAGAACCGCGGTGATTTCGGTGAAAATGTCCCAGAAGGTCCCTTGGGGACAGTTAAGAGGGACCTCTGAAAATTTGAGGAGGCTGTGGACCACCTGTTGATGATAGACAGTACATGGTATTGGTTGATCACATCCTCCTTCACTGAAGAATGACTCACTCAGGATATGGTCCCTTCTTTGCTCCTTCCTGATGTTTTTCAAGAACTTCATGGGGGCCTGACCTCAGGCCAGTCATTTCTTTTACTGGCCCTCGATGTTTAAAGACATCTCTGATGGGTGAGTCACAGACTACTCGTCCATTAGAAAGAGTGGCATAAAATATCTTGGAGTTACCAGTGATGACCAAAGGTAACCATTTTATGCTAGGAGTGGAGGATTACTTCATGAAATTTATTACCAGATTGCCCAGACTGTTGTCTGGTGTCTGACTGAGGGATATGTTCTAGGTTTCCCAGACGTGCACCACTCTTTACCATCCTGAACCAAACAGGTTGGTGGAAAGGTTAACCAAGATGTTGCTGAGCTCTACAGGTGATTGGGATGACCATTTAAAACCAGTGGTGAATGCACATAATGCTTCACCACATGCCAGCAATTGCTTCTCTCCTTACTGCATGATGCACGGCCGAGATCCTGCTGCCGACCCGTGTGTTGGTGTTGCAGAGGTCTGGGTCGCTAAGTCCTTTTTTTGCTGGGCTGGTGGAGCAATTGCAGATGGCCTTCTGCAGTGCTAGAGTCACCACTATCCCTGAAGGCTAGGTGCTGTGTTGTGACTCTGTAATCCCATGGTGAGATGCATGAAATTGGCACCCCATTGGAAGGGGTCCTATCAGGACTCATGTGGGGAGCCAGGATTAAAGTACAGTTTTGCCAACCTATTTGACCCTGATAAATCTGAGCACAGAGGCCTTACATACTGCCGGTTTCTCCACAGCATATAAACCAGACACCTCCTTCTCCCTCTTTCTCTTTTGGGTAATCCCATGTCAAATCATCACACTTTTGGACTTTGTCACAGATTTTAACGAAACTTGGCATGTTGATTTGGTCATATGAGTAACCCATGGAACTGAAATTGCATGTGTCTTGGATCAATACTAAGGGAGATTTAAGCTAACAAAGTTTGAACTTATGGGGGGGTTATGACTTTGACTGGCTATAACTCCCTAAATATAAGTAGCAAATAAATGGTTCTTATATCACTTTAAAGCTCTTTTCCAACTCTATATTTTGTGTAAATACTATGCTATCCCCAAAATGAAGAATTACCATGTTATGAGTGATTATAATATTAAAAATTATTGGGGTTTTAAAAGCAATTTAAAAATAAATTTTCATACAAAACCCTTTATGTAAATTGTATGTATCTCAATTCCCAGCAACATAGATAACATATATGATTAATGTTTGCAATTAATCTCTGCTTGGTCACATGTTATGGAAGTGTCATTTGTTTTTTTGTGGTAGTTTAAGTTATGTAAAAACATCCACTAAAATAATGACTTGGGTGGCATAAATCATGCTTATACATGAAAAATTGAAATGACACAAATTATTTATTGATGTGTATTATTTTGAACTGATATTATCAATTGATTTTCACATTATTATAATTATTATCCAATCCAGAAAGGAAATATAGGTGATGAACAGCAATAGAATCCCAAGAACCAAACTTAAATGCTGGCTATGAAATACATTTCTGAAAAATATTCTCAAAGATATTGTCTCAAAAATAATTTGCAGATGATTTACAACAAATAGAAACGTGAAAAATCCAAAGATCAGGATTCCAATGTAGGCATGTAAACGCGTATCGTCCATCTGTTTCCACCGCTCCCTGAAAACGTCTCCCCTCAAGGTTGGTCACATCCAGAATAATTTTCTGAATTGAGTCAGGAAGTAACAACTCAAAGGATGACTTGACATAATGAACATGAGTTACTGGCCATACATGTGGGCCTGGCTAAGATGCGTAGTCCCCCTGATTGCAGCTTTAGGAGTAATTTTTAATTGCTACACAGCATAAACTTTGATGCATGGCTCTTACCACTTCCATATACAATGATAAATTCTGTGCAACCTTCCACGGTATTATTTGTGTTTCATTTCCAGAAAAAATAAAAATAAACGAACAAATGAAGCTTTGAACGTGTGGATTCATAGGAATTACTTGTGTCGGATTCGCTCTCCTTGATTTATCTGAGTTCTTACTGCAGAGATTTTGCTTCCAAAACTTCTGTCATCTATTTACTTTTCTTCCTGACCACCTATTAACATTTTATTTGTTCTCCCCCTCTATTATTTCTCATTTCATTCTTTTTGGATTTCTTCAGTGACTCTAACTTGATCTGTCAACCTAAATAAACATCTCTGTCCTCTCTTCTCCCTCTCACACTACAGGGGTTGTAACTGCTGTACATTTGCAAATTCTGTCTGGCTGTGGAAGCAGTGGTCAGTACAGAACAACTCATGATTGTTGAAGCTTTGTGTGTCAGTTATAACAAACTACTGTTCTGCTGAGGTGAGAATTATTCTGAGAATATTATTACGAAAATTATGAGAATTCATTGTACCTTTTGGCCTCATTATCCAATCCAGAAACTGCTTGCAGGACCATCATCACTGGAGCCTGAGTGCTGAGAGAATACGTTAGCCGTTGAAATACAATGGAAGCAGGGCATACCATACAGGAAGATATTTATCAGTAAATTTATTCTTGCCATAAAATCTCAAAAATGACTTCTGTTAAGAATTAAATGTCTTCCTAAAGATAATTGCAAACACTGAACCTCAGAAGTGAATGAAATTTCTTGTGGTTTTTCCGAAAATTTCAAGTCTGCTTGAGTTAGTGTGAGTTTCCTGTCAAACTACAGAGGGAGATTTTCAGCCGTGTGAACTGGTTGAGAAAACAACTGCCGCAGTCTTCAGTTTAAGACAAATGGATGGTGACGGTTTAATCCTGGCGGTTGTTGAAAATGGTTACGTGTGTTACAGTATGGATGTAGCCCCAGAAGTTCCATTTTAGATGTCATTACAAACTACTCACTGCACTCAACACCTTGCAAAATAGCAACTAACGAGTAGCTTGCCATCAATAGCTTTTTTACCATTTCACCACAGCTGAATTACAGGTGCAGCCCCTCAAGTTTGTCATACAACATCAGCTCTTGCTTGGGTCTGAGCTCTTTTCCAGGTTATTGCAGAAGATTTAATGGGTAATTTCCTGGAAAAAGCTAAGACTCTGTTTTTGCTTTGTCAGTGATTTCTGGCTAGTTAAGACAGTCCATTTAAATCCCATATGTGTATTGAAGGTAATTTTGAGAAACTGTGTCACCAAGTCCCTCATGGCTGTCTTGAGGATTTCTGAAATATTTATATATGAAGTGCTAAGTGCTTTGCTGCCCACTCTGTGTTCACAACAGGCCTCTTTGGCTGGAAACTGTCGGAAACTGGTAGTGCTTCACTTGAAGACTCGTGTTCTTTCCCTGTGCATAGTGTTTTTATTGTTCACCTCTTGTCAATGTACAGTAGTACAGTATTATTGATATATAGTGATAAGGAACATAATAATTTAATAAATGGTCCACAGTGCGAGACTTAAAAGTCAGCAGATATCCAGAATTCGCTGATGGTGCTATGACCCCAAATCAGAAAAAGTTGGGACAGTATGGAAAATGCAACGAGTCTTTGAGGAGCAAAGATGGGGAGAGGATAAAGATGGGGAAAGACGCTGTGTTGAAAGCCTGGAAAGACATAACCCATGAAGAAACAAGAAATTTGGTGGCGTCTACGGGTCGTAGGCTTGATGGAGTTATTGCAAGCAAGGGATATCCTAGCAAACAGGGAACGTTACAGGTACGTTACAGAAACATGAAGAACATAATGAGAACGTTATTGGACGTTGTGGGAACGTTGCCTGTCTCCTGGGATGCAACCAAATATTAAGTATTTTTGACTTTAAGTTAGTTGAGAACATTCTGTTCCAACACTTTTGCTCGCTTAAAAAACTGGATGGTTTGATACAAAATGTGCTATGTTCTATGTTGTTTAACATATTTAGATGTAAATACCAGGGAATAAAAGCTGAAACTCTGATCTCTCTTCTCATATTAATTTTTTGATCTCATACACAAAGGTCTTCAGTACACAGCAAAAACAAATAAACTGGCCTTGCTGTTCCAATACTTTTGAAGGGGATTGTATCAATATAAGACTCAAGAAGTCAAAGCCCATTAGAAGCGATAATCTTCTATATATGAGTGGCTTCAACAAAGTAGCTTTGCCCAAAAGTTAAGTAATCCTCATGCAGCTAAATAATCAGAATATCTTTATTGTCATTGTAACGAGTACAACGAAATTAAGTGCAGTCCCTGCGTCAGAGAGATTTATACA
>JAACJT020001500.1:0-14893 GCA_009936485.2 Gymnarchus niloticus | reverse complement strand
CGCCTTTGGCTTACTCTCTGGGGACTGTGGGCCCGGGACTATGTAAAGCGCTTTGTGACCGTGCTTTGTGTTAAAAGTGCTATATAAATAAAATTGAATTGAAATACAACAAATAATTCCAAGAAATACAATGTGCGATGTTGGGTAAGACATTTTTATTGATCTTTTATTGACAGACATGCTAAATTTTATACACTGTGAATGAAGAGACAGTTCTGAATCATCCCGGTCTGCTCCAGAAAGCCGAGACTTTAACATTGGGAATGGAAACCCTCCAAAGCTGGGCCCAAATAACACAAAAATTCTCTCAGCACTGTCGTGTTATTACACTACTGTCATGGTAACCTAGTGGCATGAATTGTTTCCCTGCACAAGCTACAACATGAGGGTCCCACTGAGGGAACAGGTGGGCATTCTACTCTTAAACTATGCCACTATATCAACTTCGAAGTGTCTGGGGAAACACATTAACAACTGGCAGAAACTGCTTGTCAGCTAATAAGTCAGTGAGTTAAAAAATGCCATCCCCTCTAAAAAAATGAAAGAATGCTCCCCTGTTCATCACAGTTCATAACAGATTCCATTTCTTTTAGGAGAGCTTGCATGCCTTTGTCTGTCCCAAGAAGGCACCAGTGAAATAAATAATAAAAAGGACAAAAAAAAAAAGCCAGAGAGATGACAACACTGACATTCAATATGAGAAGCCAACTCAAGCTTCCTTGTTACTAATGCAGATGTTATTTCCAAATTTACAGTGCATGGGTTATCCCTGTTTAGCAGGACTGTGTAACTAGTCTAAACTATGTATTCTTTACAAAATCCTAACTCCAGAAGCAATCCTCTTAGGCAGCATAAAATATCAGGAGATGGACATGAATGTACTAAATGTATAGTCAGGGTTAATGACTGATTATAAGGGGAGTTTCAGCTCGTTAAGTCTTTTAGTACCACCTGAGTTGGTGAGCGAACATGACAATCTCAGTCTTAGGTGAAATCTTGAGCATAAATGAAAATATCAATGAAGGTTAAATAAAAACACTTTCTAAAATATGTAAGTGAGATCTTTAACATCTGAGCATAAGCTGCAAAGATGAAATTTCGTCCTTTCCCCATATACCAGAGACACCACCTTGGGGTTATACCAGGAGAAGCACATTCAGCACTTTGCTTATTAACATGCTGAACATAGTTGACCAACCTTCAGTTCCCCCAACATCCATTCTCCCTGACAGAAGGATGTATTTTCCCAGTTCATCTGCCCAGTTGACACATTTTAGCTATGTAATATTCATTCAGAATGATGACGTCAAATGAAGATTGACTTTACACCTTAAAGATATATTTTCCACCTTGCTGGTATTCTATCTGCAACATACATTACAGCTATTGTAATATTGCAATGAATGTATCGTTACACCCCTGTATACGTGATCGAACTATGCATATTAAAAAGTGCAATAACGTCATAATAAGCATTAAAGATTCTGCTACTCACAATTACAATTCTTAAATCATATTTCCTTTCCAGCAAGCATAATTATTCCAACATTTAATTATCCATTTTTGCTTATCCTTCTACACACACACACACACACACATACACACACACACACACACACACACACACACACACACACACACACACACACACATAATTTAACTGACTTCATAACAGGCCCAAACAAACAACTTTCACATATAAAGCACTTCATAACCTCATCATAACTTGAAAATCCAAAAGTTAAATTGTTAATTTTTGGAATGTTATAGTTCAAAAAATGGTAAATAGCTGTGTTTACACAGAGATAAACATATTTCTAACTCATTTATAACAGATGGTCAAAAAAAATCCATTCAGTTGAAACCTTCCTGGAGCTGCTCAGAGGACTAATAATGATGTTCACTGCCTCCTGTCAGTCATTGGTTTGTGAATATTGACTGATTATACATATATATGTATATCAGCCAACAATTTCCATACTGTTGCACATTACCTTATTGTTTAGTTGTTTAACAGAGCCTTAAATTGATTTTTTTATTAACTAAAATGACCTGCTCTCAGCAGAGCATAGTATATGCTTGGACAATATCACCCGGAAAACAATGAATAAGAAAAAAATGATCCTTTCAAATGGTATTGACTAACAGCTGGTATCTAACATTGACTGTATTTAGACAGCAAGCAGTTACACAAACTGTATGGTAAATATGGCTGTAAACCAAGCGTCCAAATCCAATTTTAAAGAAATGCCAGACAGCAGAAGCTTCAATGTATTGCATGACATCACAACTGTAAGGTCATACACATCAAACTTATGCATACAAGCAGATGAAATCAACATTAAAAATGAGCTTGCATGCATGCCTTAGGCTAATCAATCAGGAATTATTAATCATTTTCATGTTTGGCCACTGGGCTGCCTGTCCCAACTCTTTACATTCTTGAATAGACTGAAAACAGTGGGTTGTTCACATGTTTAGAGATTTTTCCTTCAATGTATAAAAATACAAAAATTAAATAAAATAAAAAAACTCTACCCTTTCAATTAATTGAAAACACACTTTTCTGGGCTGCTTATGCAAATATTTGTATGCTGTTTTTTTTTTCCATTTTGAGATTTTATTTTGGTCATTTGTTGATCAAGTACAATATTTTAAATATAGCATTTTAGAACACTGTTAAGGAACTGATGCCCAATGGCTAATAGTGAGACAGGTAAATTATTCAGTCAAAAACTGTGGTGTGAGCAACACGGTAAGCATGTGGTGTTGATGAAGCTGCTAAATCGAGGTCTGCAGGTGTATTAACAGGAGCAGCCAGTCTCACTGCTTGGAGGTTCCTGAGGTTTGTCCAGCTTAATGTCAATCACTAGAAGGGGAGAACTGTTAAGAAAATGTAGCTTTGTCATCATTAAGAGACAATTAAATTGCACAGACACACAGACACACAAACCTGATATGGGGCCCCGGCTTCGCTGAGATCTTCAATAGATATGCATGCTGTCTATCATCATAACCTACTTAGGGCAGGAAGTCTGGGGGTCTTATACCTTACAACTCTGCAAATAGACTGAACCATGTCATGAAAAAAATATAGTGCTTTTTTGAAAGAGTGGGTACATCTGAGCTGTTAAACAGCATAAAACCTTTACATAACTAAGCAAAAATAATATGATCTAAAAATTAAATCATGAATTATATGTGGTAGCAGAGTGCAGAGCACTGTAGCTGCGCACTTCCAGGGGTGGAGGTTCCAATCCCACTCCTCAGTCTGTGTGTGTGTGGGGGGTCTGCATGTTCTCTTATTTGTGTGTGGGTTTCCTCCCACCATGGTTAGGTGAACTGCAACATGAATCGCTTTAATGTTACAGTGTGTTAGGCCTGTGATCAGCTGGCATCCTATTCAGGGTGGCCCCTACATTCTGCTTCCCGGAATGGGCTCTAGTCCCACTGCGACTTTCATGCCCACAGCCAGCCAGCTGGCTGGCCATGCCCACCCTCATTCTGTCTCCGCGGTGTAGTAACACACCTAGCTGTAGCTGATATTCAACACCATTTTAGTAGCAACACTGCGGTATTGCATGTTATCACTGTACTGAATCTTGTTCTGACTATCGTGTATGACCTCCACTGGTTTCTTGATTAATGTCTCAGGTTTTAGGATTTGGTTCTGTCACTGTTTCACTCTTTTGGCTTTTTGGAATTTCAGACTGTTCTTAGACTACGACTTTCGATGCCGATTTGGATGCCACGTGGATTTTTCTCTTTCAACAATGTCTTGCTTGTCAGAGGATTAGGATTTCTACAAAACCCCTTCACAATTAAGCCTGGTATTCCACACCTGGAATTGTTTTGATTCATTGCAGCAACTCTGTACTGAATATGTGCTGTACACGCTGTATGAATCATTACAAGTTCATATAAGTAAAATTAAGCTAAAAAAAAAAAACTGGGCTAAAGGTTATGCTTAAGCATATTGCTCAAAATTCAATACAAGTTGAATCTTAATTAAGACTAACTGCACCCAGGGAAGAAGATAATGGTGCTTCAACCTCATCTGACAAAAAGCAGGAAAATTGTTACATTATTCCGACCATCAGTCTTGGCAGATTGTGATGTGCCAGAACTTTGCATAATTTATTATTAACTGCATATTAAGCCCTAAGTAATTTCCACCTGATTCCAGGTTCTCTTGTTACATTTGGAAATCGTATACGAACATGATATAGAAAAAAACAGATATACTTATTGGAAGGTGGATGTTAGCTACGGTAAAAGCTACGTTAATTAACATAGAAATAGTGTAACAATAACTAAAACTGAGTGGTGGGGTCAATGAATAATTATAAAAGGGTAAAAATATAATATTATTGCTCTAAATAGGAGTTTAACACAAAAAGGCATGTGGTCATCCTGAAGTTCAGTGCAGGAAAATAGCTTGACATACAGCATGCCTACAGAAATTATGCCATGCATTCAGATATCAATTGGAGAGCTGTTTTTAATTACAAAACAGGGATTTGTACCACTTGACTAGTATGCAATGGACATTAGAAAATCAAGATGTCCCTACAGAGAACATCTAGTGAGGGAATCAGTACCATTGCTGAACCCACAAAGTAATTTAATGGAAAGGTATAACAGAATGAATGAGCTATCATTTTATGCAGCAAGGAGTATTTGCTTTGTTCCTGTTTTGTATGCAGGAATACAGTTATTAGCCAAACAGTTAATACTTTATAGAGTGGGACAAAGGACAGTAAAGGAGATAAATATGAACATGCAAACATTTCTCTTCAGACACAAAGAGGCCACCTGAGAATGGATGCAGTGCTCTTCTCCCATCCCAAACTGACACACGACTCGTTATTGGCTCATCGCTATGTTTGCGTTGGTGGTAGCAACTAAGCAACTGGTTGACACCTGAGTCACTCACAGCTTAAAGCTGGGAACGAGGTGAGGGGAATTAATATCCATACCTAACAACAATATCCAGGGTGTGTGTTCTCTTAAACGCTTTGTTTTGTATGCACTTAATGTGTGTCTAATGTCAGCTCCTTAACAGACAGTATTTTAATTTTCACTACCATTACAATAGGGCAGCACAGTGTGATGGACTGGCATCCTATGCCTGCCTGGGATAAGCTCCACGCACTACAACCATGTATTAGATAAGCAGCTGGAAAATGGGTGAGACCCATTCATGAGAATGGAGCCTTTTTACAGTACCTGCAATTTAATGATTATAATGTGCCCTTTTAAAAAAAGGAAACTCTCCAACTAATTGAATGGCACTGTATCTGGGATAATGATGACCTCACTGCATTAGGGGGCCTTACCTTACGCAGCCCACGGCTATAAAAGTTTAATTTGCTAAATTGAAAAACCAAAATACACATACAGAGGGGGTTAGGGAGATACATTGTTCTATATATTAGCTTACAAATTAAATTACACAGTTGAATGGTTAGTAACAAGCTAGTTACAGTACTTTCTGTGTCTTTGCTTTGGAGGACAAGTTTATTACTTTTTCAAAATAGAGGGAGATACATTGTTCTATTACAGTACAGGTTAGCATGCAAATTTGTTAAAGCTTGTTTTGTTCAGGGGCAGTGCCTTTAAATATCAGTATAAGGTGGATTTCTGACAGAGTGATAGAATTAATACAGCTATTACATGGTCTGAGTGGGAAATAACTCATGCAAATAGGGAGGATCTGCATCAGTAACTGCACAGTAAGGTACTGATGATCACTGCCATGTCTGCATGGAGTGTTTTGTGAAGCCATCATTGCCTAAGTCATTTTCTATTTGCTTGTACAATGATAGGCAGATTGTTAGCTTTACCCACAACCATGTTATGTAAAGTTAACAATATTAATCATTGTATGTGGTCTGATTTTTTTACCCAAAAACTAAACAGTTAATTTGGTGCGTTACGAGACAAGCTGGGAGTTTACCTAGAAGTATCATTAATGTGGTATCTATATGATTAAAAGTGCATAAAAATAAAAGGGCACAATACTGAGATACAGAAATATGTGATATATGCAAAAAGATGCCATTACTGTATGTGAAAAGAAAAAAAAAATCATTGGCCATAATCTAATTTGTAGAAATGGTTACTTTCTGTATAGTTTAACAATGCTCCTGTACACAGTTCCAGAAACACACAGTGAAAAAATAATCATTCTCTTAACACGGTTGGCAGGACGCTGGGTGTTTATGCCTGAGGAATGTGCAGCCTGGCATACTGATTACAGATTCTGGGTCTGCAGCATCACAAAGCATGGCATCCACACCGGAGGCCAATTCAACAAGTGACGTTTGCAGCATGACTGACCTCTCCTGTAACAGTGTTAAATCACACGCCTGTCAGTGGACCTAGTGGAGTCTGGCTGCGGCTTTGAGTGCTGATGTGGAATAATAGTCTTCACGCTTCTAAGCTTGAGTTGGAACCATCGGCCTGCTGGGTATGGAATTCTTTCAGTGATTAAATACAATCACACATGCTGTGCAAAGTTATTTGAAATGTGATAACCGGATTTTTTTTAAAGCTATTTACTGGGGTAGTGTGTGGCTCTGTTGACTAGATGTCTGTACCCGTGACTGGTCGCTGGTTCAAATCCCATGGCTAACAGAAGTGTCCATATCACTGTTGGGCCCTTGAGCAAGGCCATTAGCCCCAAAACTGCTCCAGGGGTGCCTGATAAATGGCTGACCCTGCATTCTGACCCCAAGCTTCCTCTCACCTGTGTGTATCCTCATGGAAAGCATGATGGGAAATGTGAAAAACACATTCTAATGTACTGTGTGAAATGGTACAAATGGCAAATAAAGTTTTAACTGGCATTTGTTTTAATTAAAAAACATTTTAAGTATAAGTACAAAAAACGTCAGTTTTGTTCATTTAATTATTATATTTTGTTTTCTGAGTTGCCATCTCACCCTGGTTTCTCTCAGTCTTGCACCCCCTGATACCTGAAATCCCATGAGAACCTGACCAAGTTAAGCTGCTAGAAGATGAATGTTAATAAATAAAATTTATATCACATGTTTTAATATGATCCTGTTATTTGGGTCAGACTTCGGTACTACTTAATCATCTGGCAGTCAGATATCCAATTATGTTCCACTGGAAAACCCTGGCACAGACACACAGTTCCTTTGCCTGCTGTCCCCAGACGAAAAGGATACTGCCTTCTTTGCTTGTCTCCTGCATGCTTTCCATCCCAGGCAGTGCGGCAGCCACGCGTCGAAACAGCTGTCGAGAAGGAATACAGGATCAGGGATCTCAAAGTCAGCCCACACTCATAGGAACTGTGAGGAATTCCACCAGGCTTGGTTTCATGTCCTTTCACATTTCTTTACTAAGCCAAGATTAATTTCCAGCATACTCTCTCAATGGTCTTCCCTCCAATCGCATGGTTCAAAGCAACAGCTTGGAGATTGCCCTCTGGCTTGACTGGCTGAAACAGCAGCTACCTGCTACCACAGGGACACCTTCTCTCTAGAGCTCATATAATGAGATTCTCCTGCTGATATCTCACTGAAATCATCCTTCCGTGCTCCACCAGAAGAGCCATTCTCCATTTTACTTCCAAATTCTATTCCTGGTCAGGGTTGCAAGGGATCCTGAAGTATATCTGAGGCAGCACAGGACACAAGGCAGAGGTATACCCTGGGCTAGCCCACTGGAAGGTAGATGTACTCCCATACTATGGGCAATGCCAACCAGTCTAACTGCATGTTTTGGTCTGCTGGGGGCAAAAGGCAACAGTGCTACTGAGTGAGTCACCGTCCTTTGTGCCAAGGCAATCGTGAACAAAATAAATAGTGGATTTCCAGAAACGCCTTCTCTACACAGAACCAGTGGGATTCCAAAACTCCTTTGCTGCTACCGATCAGAGCGACCATTAAGGAAACTCATTCTAAGCAAGACTACATTTCTGAAATATGTCTTGGCACAAGCAAAAATGTAAAATTAAATGTACATATCTGATGTAATCCTTACTTAAGTCCAAATTGTACGTTTGTGAAATGCCAAACACTATCATTTCAATTCAACAGAAAAAAATCAATTTTGAGAGCTCCATAAGATAAATAACCAAAGGGAGGTTTAGCACATTGCGTGGTAGTTTATGAGGCCATCTCCTTCTGTTTATTTGAGAAGTCATTTTCTATGTTGCTGTATAATAGAGACAAAATGTGAACACTGAGGGTACCAAAAATACAAAATACCAATCATCCCAATCTCAACAACACTTCATTGAAAATATGTAAACACTTATCACAGTTGTTTTTTTTTGAAGGCCCAATAACAGTTTAGACACAAATGTGCTGACCCATTAAATAATGCAGAAAAAAAAAATGTTCCCTTAAATTCTCATCACAATGTACTAAATTTTTGGTGTTTAATAAAGCAAACAAACAAACAAACAAACAAACAGTGTCATCAATGTATAAAGTTTTTCCCTTGCCTGGTGCCCAGTGCTGCCCAGAATAGGCTCTAGCCGCCTATGACCAAGCCGAGGATAAGTAGTTAAAAAGTAGCAGTGAGGTAGAGATTGCATGGGGCTCAGAGGGTTAAAAACCTCTATATGACTTTATGAGCTCTCTGTCTTTTTGCACCTGTTTCAAAACATCGGTTTAAGTGAACAGTCTGATACTGTGTGTGTATGTGTGTGAATCTGCTGAGGGACTGACAGCCTATCCAGGGTGTCCCCGGCATTGTGCCCTGTGCTTCCTGCGACAGACTCCAAGTTCATCAAGCCTTTGTACTCTATGTGGTACAGGAGATGGGTGGAGGTAAATGCAGCTTAGATAAATAAATTCCACGATACACATTTTAAGATGCAATTACCAATGTTCATATGGGTCTCCAAACCACTGAGTTTCCCGGAAATCCTGATAATAATTAATTTAGCTTTGGGCGAGGTATCGTGCGACAGCCCAACGAGAAGCAATTGCACACCAGTACGCCAGGTTCAGCTCCACATAGTAAGACAGCGATAAGTTCCTCACGGTCGTCTTGGAAACAACCAGTGAGTAACATCAACAGGAAGCAGCTGACACCGCTAATTGCCCAGGCATTGCCCAGGGGGTGGGTGTAGCTTAAAATCGTCACTGGGGGGAAACAGAGAGGCAGAAGAGGTAGGTAGGTTGCTTCTTTGGGCCTGCGGAACCTACAAACAGGAGCACAATTTCCATATCTACGTGTGCTGTTTGTATTCCATTAGAGCCACGTAACTCGTTGTTTGTGCTGACAAGTAAGTGCATCTAATAAACTGATCACTGAGTATAAGCAGATGTCATCCATTACAGTAAAACGAAAAGGTGATGAATATATTGTAAATGTCCCTCTCATAACCACTTATCCAGTACGAGGTCATATGAAGCCTGGAACCGATCCAGTAGAACAAGGCACAAGGCAGAGAAACACCCTAAACTGGATGCCAGCCTATAACAGATCATACAGAATCACAGCAGGTCATTTAGTGCTGCCAGTTAGCCAAACTGCATATCACTGGCCTGCTTATGGAAGCTGAAGTGCCCAGAAGAAACCCGCAGAGAACAAGAAGAACCTGAAACTCCACCCACAGGATAAGATTCAAATCCCCCAACTCTAGAGGTGTGAGGCTATGTCCCCACCTGCTGAGCCACTGCACCATCATTACTCAGAGTTACTGAGTACTGAATACTTAAATAAGTATATACATGCAGACAGTGACTGAAAGAGTGAATGGTACCAGTAACCAAAGGGAGAATTAAGTACCATAAAATAGCTTTTCTAATTCCAAGAACAATTAGTAACTTTGTTAACTTCCAAGACAGATTTTTAAAAAATCTTAAAGTAACATGACATGGCAACCAAATGATTTATCCAGACGTGATGTTTCATTACGTTTGCAATGCATATTAAATGCAGTTAAAAAATTAAGATCTATCAAGTCATCAGATAAAGAGTCAATATGTTTCTCAAGCTTGAAACAACTACTGATCAAAATAACAAACGTTATAATTATGTATTCAAAATTAATTTATATTTCAAAATTAAAGGGAATGAAAATACATACCAGCTATTCCGTTTTAGAAAAACTGTACATTAAAATCTCACCTGTTTGACATTGTAACCTGTCTTTGCACTGGTCTCAATGAACATTACATTCAAGTCTTTAGCCCTCTGTTCACCTCCTTCAATTGAAATTTGCCTGTAAAACAAATGACAGGGCGGATGAAAAATTATATTGCTGCCTATATTTGTAGAGTTTGATCATTACATCATAAGGTTTGTACATGTAATCAATAATGTGGAAATTTTCAGCATATAATGCATGCTCTGTACTTTAGTAGAGAACCCGTGTGAGAGGAAAAGGTAACAAGAAAAATACAGGATGTGTGTTATGGTGTGCTGCATGGGAAGCTGAGAAACTGATGCCTTATGGTCAAGGCCATAAAGAGAAGAACCAAGGCAAGAGGTTTGGCCCCGAGGAGCAGTGGGGCCCCACCTAGCAACGATACCTAGTAATGGTCCATAGGAAGGAGGAAAGCAAAGAAAAGAGACAGTCAGGGAGTGAGGTGGCATCTGCACCCCAGCACCACTTCAACTTTGTGGGGAAATTCTGGGACTGAGAGAAGTTTCTGGAAAACAAGGACAATATAAAGAGTCTGCCTTCCCTGCGGAGCTGAAGCCCAGGGAGACGGAGGGCATTATGCTGTAGCAGCTTACCTGCTTCTTGTGTAATTTCCTAAAAACGGTAATGACGACTACTTTTATGTGAGCCACACTGCTAAAATGTTCAAAATACTGTGCTTAACAGGACCTGAAGGTGGCCATTTGAAAAGGTACGCTTTTATTTGTTTTTGATCTTGCATTGTTAAAAATTAATGAAGCATAGATCAGAATCATGATCAATTAATTTTAAAAGATGTGTTAACAATGGCTTGCTTCATTCCTAATTGCAAAAACAAAATACACTATAGATTGGAATTTGCGGTGGGTCAAGCTTGTTATTGGATGAACCAGACAAAAAAAAAAAAACCTGTCATTCACAACAAAATTTGTAAATTACCCAGTGAATTATAAATTTAATATCATTAAACAGTTTTGTACAACATGGACTATTTTTTATTTCACCATCCCAATCCAAAACCTTGTAAACACCATTAATATTTTTCAGTCACAAACTGAAATTGTGTAATTATCTTGCTTTACATATGAGCCTCCTCCTCCTTTAGATGGCGCTTTGTAAATGTATTCAGCCCTCAGTAAATTTTTCACATGTGATTTCTGACAATTTTCACTTAATTGTACCAAACTAAGAACTTCTAATTCTGAGTCACAAATTCTTCGTGATACTGTCCCGGCAAAAGAAAAAGGAAAATATTTTACATCTTAAAACTGAAATGCCATTTTTTTAAAAAAAACATTTCTAAAGTGACATGCAAGCCAGGAGAGCTTGAGGGGCACCCAGCACCCCTGGAGAAATTAAGGTGAAGGGGCTATGCTCAAGGGCCAGACTCCGATGTGACTACACTATAGGAGCCCTAGCATTCAAACCCACAACCTTCCAAATACAGGTCCAGATCTCTAACCCCCTTAGCTACACACCACCAAGTGTTCTTAAAGTACCAGCCCCCACATTAATATATTGCTGAGCTGTCATGCACAACACTTGGAATTTAGCTTTACAGTAATCTTAAGCCATCATGACCGTTGATTATCATACTGAACACAACCTTTGTGGACATTTTCACATTTGTGACAAATCTATAAAACATTTACAAAGTCTGTAGGTCTATTAAAGCAGAACAAGAGAAAGTTACAAGCAGAAGTCAGAGGGGCAGTATCACGAGCATTTACAGTCCACAGCAACCTTTCTCAGCTGTAGATAAAGTACATGACATTCAATGGTACATAAAAACAAGACCGATTCACACCATACAGAAAGTACTATTTTGAAATGGAAGTGCCAGACTGGCAACACTATGAGAAAAAGTGTATGAGTTTGCACTGTAAGTCAGAAATGTTTTCATATAATTTACCTATATTCAGCATCAGGACACGTTTAGTAAAACAGAAATCTAGAGCTGCTTAAATACTTTAAAAGTAGAATCTTGAATTATTCTGTTTTATTATTTCACTCACTTTTTATTCCCAATAAAAATGCTTTATTATAAAGAATAAAGCATGAGTGAATGATCATCGTCAACCTATGCATGCTATATAGCAAATAATAAATGTAAACGTTCGCTTTGACAAAGGATCTTTATAAGACAAAGTTCTCAAAGTCATTTTAAAGAAGACTGTAGTACTGACATCACTTGTACACCGACTGTCCTTAGTCTGCTGATGATAGTCTGCTGACCTACAGAAACATCACATCTTCTACAGCAGTATCCCATGTCTCTCCTGGATACAATGTTTTAAAAAATCACAAAAACTTCTTCTGAAAAAGACTGCAACCTGGAAAATACACCCATGTTCAAACTGTTTTTCCAGTACATGGGTACAGTGAGCCTGGAGCCTATCCAAAAAGCACAGGTCACGAGATAGAGGAAGAATAGAGGACACAACGCTGGCAATTTAGAGCCAAAAACTGGCCTAACAGCATGTTTATGGACTGTTGGAATAAGCCTGCTTAATGCAGGAAGAACATTCAATCTCCACACTTACAGAGTGGAGGTGAGATTGAAACACCCCAGCCCTGGAAGTGCAGGGGCTATCCACTGAGCCACTATTCTGCAAGCTGAAATATTTAAGAAAAATAAACCTAGCCAAGAATTTTGCTAAAACAACATTCAATGTAAAGCACAGATTTAAAAGGCTAGGTATGGAAGCATAACTATGTGGTAATGGCAGGTGGGAACACGGATATGAGGAATCCCTGAAGGCCAGCACACCAACAACACATAGAAATAAAGTAAGACTGACAGCACTCACAAATTACTGCCCATCAAAAGTTAATGACAGTCATTGCTAGATAGATAGATTGGCAGATGTACAGACAGATAGGTAGATGTACTATGGTAGACAGCACTCTTTTCACCAACACACTCCAGCCACTAAGGGGCTTCAGTCTTTTTTCCTGGCATTTGTGCCATATATCAACATGCACTGAGAGCGCAAAGGTGAAGGATTTGGTGGTGGACTTAAATGGAGGGTTTATGGAGGTTGATCTGTTTTTTTTTTTACTTACCATTGTTTTGCTCACTAACCACATGGATCAATTCTTGGGTTAGTCATGGCTTGGGAGGTATGCCGGGGCCCCGGAGTTCAGACACACCAAGGCAACTTAATACATGCTGACTTTTACGTTTCTGATTCATACACTAGGTTACAGACTTAGGTTGGGGGTTACAGTTAGAGTAACCGTTCCTTTAGTGAACTGGATTGCCTAACACCGATCCCTAGCTGTATGCCTCAGACTATCACCATAGCTGGCATGAGTAACTTATTTGGAGATACTGATATACTGTCCTCTGAATCTAAACTTAACAAGTGTGTTTTTAGCCTAGACTAAAAGAATGAGAGGACCTGAATTTGGCAGATATTCTGGAACAGTCTCCACAGCTGTGGCATATTGGTAGGAAAATGATCTGCAGCCCAACGTAGGTCTTTACTCTCTGGGAAGTAACAAATAACCTCCCCAGTGAGAGGAAGCAAATTGGAGGGGGGGAGATCTATAGGTCAGTAGTAGTAGCTTCAAATCAATAGAAACTTTAAGAGAAAACCATATGATCAAACTTCCTAGTTATATTAAAAGCTCTAGCTGTAGTATTCTTCATCAGTTGAATCCTATTTAAAGACTCAGAGGTACATCACAAAATACTTTGTACGAAAGAGCAGGTGTTCTACATCTATAAGGATTTAGTGGAATTTCAAGGCATCCATCCATCCATCCATCCATCCATCCATCCATGGACTCGGTACTGACTCCTAGGACTGGACCCTATCCAAGGCAGCATAGAGTACACGTGAAAGAAAACAGTCAGTAAGTGATGCCAGTTCATTGCAGGGCAATGAAGGTGAATATAAACCCGGTATATCATTTATTATTATGAAGGCAATATACCATGCTGTGTGTTTGGTGCCAACTTGCAGAGCTGCAAGGGAGTTGTTGGCAATCAATCAATCAGCGATTATCCTGACCTGGTAATGGCCTATTTACTTCCTATCACTCTATTCCACGATTGCTGAATTTTGAGCAGATATACACCAAGAGTAAGCCATTTAGGTCAAACTGTGGTTCAGCAATCCTTGTTGGTAAGACTATAGGATTTACTGGTCGTTTTGTTTGAAATGACTGCATCACCTGAGTGTACCTTAAAAGGCTCTGCAAACATCTTAATATAGTATTACTTTATTTTTCCTTTAACTTAAGGTTCTGATGTAGGTAGACTGTAAATAAATTTTAACACAAAGTCTGCTTTTTTTTTGCACTTGGTGAGATTTTGACAGAATGAACAATCTTGGGTAGATTCACTATTGTCCTTGAAACAAGCACCATACTTTAGTATCATAAACTGTGCAATAAAATGTCTATAATAAAATGTAATAAATGCAACAAATCTTCCATAATTAACTGTAAAAAATGACAGTTGACTTGTGTAGAAAAAGACAACATTTTTATAGCCAGATAACAAAAATATAAGGGGCAAGGATTTTTATAGCCAAATAAAAATATGAGGGGCAAGGATGTTCTAGTGGAGGAGATCAAAGGGGTGAATTTTTGAAATGAGTTAGAAATGCATTTTTAGATAAGACAATTATTCATCTAAGTGCTTGTACCTGCCCCTTCAATGGATCACTGCGTTGTCGTGGCGAAGGGGCTTGCGTAGTTCAGTGAAACTATGAGCTAAGCCATGTAGGGCCACCCAAGACGGACAGGTCG